>PVIJ01001750.1:109290-186126 GCA_004024925.1 Scalopus aquaticus
GCTGTTCCTGCCTTCTTTCTTGGTCCATTTGCTTGTAGGATTGTTTTCCATCCTTTAACTATTAATCTCTGATTATCTTTTTCAATTAAATGTGTTTCTTGTAGACAGCAGAAGGTTGGGTTCTGTTTTTTGATCCATCTTGCTATGATGTGTCTTTTAATTGGTGTGTTTAGTCCATTTACATTTAGAGTTAATATTGGTATACTGTCATCCATATGTTTTGTTTGTTTGTTTGTTTACTCTTTTGTGGTTCTACTTCTTACCTTATTCTGTGTTTCCTGCTCTTTCTTCTGTTGGTTTTGTTTTGTTTTTGTTTGTTTGTTTGTTTTTTAGAAAATAACAGAATTTTTGTTTTTAAAGATTTATTTATTTATACACACAAGCTTGGGTACAGACCAGAGGTGTGGAGCAGGGAGAGGGTTCACCAGAGGCAGAGTGGGGAGCAGAACAGGCAGATCAGAAATACACTGCTGAGGGGAGCAGCAGGCGAGGCAGGAGAAGTCTGCCGCAACATGTGGGATTCTCCCTGGCTGGGCGTCGAACTTGCATCGCCGCTGCCGACAGCTCCACAGCACAGCGCTTAACCACTGCGCCACCAGGGAGGCCCTTCTGTTGGTTTTGTCTTCATGACTTCTAGTATTCTTTGGAGTGGGGCTTTGGTAGTGATGAATTTCTGTAGTTTCTGTTTGTTGGAAAAGGTCCAAATTTTTTCTTCATAGAGGAATGAGAGGTAGAGTATTCTTGGTAGACATTTGTTGGCATGTAGTGTGTTATATATGTCCCTCCAATCTCTTCTTGCCTGTAGTGTTTCTTCAGAGAAATCTGATGTCAGCCTGATTGGCTTTCCTTTATAGGTTATTTGTTTCTTTGCCCTCATCATTTTGAATATATTTTCCTTGTCTTGAATTCTCGATAGTTTTACTATCATATGTCTTGCCTTTTTTTTTTTTCTTTTGTTGTAATAATATGGAGATCGTCTGGCTTCCTGTATGTCAATTTTTGTTTCCTTTTTCATTTTTGGAAAGTTCTCTTCAGTTATCTCCTTGAGAAATTTCTCTGTTCCTTTGTCTCTCTCTTCTTCTTCTGGGATTTCTATGATTCTGATGTTTCCTTTTTTCATGGTGTCAGATAGTTCTCGCAGCTTTTCCTCATTGTTTTTCCTTTGTTTTTCTCTTTCCTTTTCTGCCTTGATTCTGTTAGTATCATTATCTTCCAGAATGCTTATTATTCCCTGCATGTCTTTTAATTCACTTTTCTGGCTTTCCCTGATTTCTTTAACTCCTCTACTAATGTTTTAAATCTTCCATTTCCTTCAATTTCTTCTTTATGGATTTGTTCTCGTTCTTCAGTCCTTTTAAATCTTCCAGTTCCTTAAATTTCTTCTTTATGGATTCATTCTCGTTCCTCAATTCTTTGTTTATATCCCTCAGTTCTTTGTTCTTTTCATTTAATTCTATCAATTTTTTTTTGTGATGGCTATTTTGAAGTCTTTATCTGTTAGGTGGGTATAATCTTCTATGTCCATATTAATGGGTTCTGGAGAGGAACTTTCTTTTTGTGGTGTATTGTTTTGAGGGTCATTTGTGACTTTTGTTCTTTCCCATTGTTGGTTTTCTGCTTTGCTCTGTTCGTAGTTTTCCACTGGTGCTGGTGGGCATGACTCCTGGTTTTACTTGCTCAGGAGTGTTTGTGGTTCCCTAGTGTCTGAATTGTCTTGGCTGTAGCTAGATATCTTATGGATTTTCTTATTTTTCTTTGTTGAATTTTTGTGTTTCTCGTGGCGTGTCTCCAGTGTGTTTCCAGTTCCAAGTTTAATTAGGGAAGATGAAGGAGTGGTTTGTAGTGAGAAAGAAAGAAAAGAGAAAAGAGAGAGAGGGAAAAAAAAAAAACAGGGAGAGGAAAGAAGAGGGGAATGGAGATGAAGAAAAGTAGGAATGAAGGACCAAGAGAAAAAGGTAGATTAAAAGTTAAAAAAAAGGGATAATAATAATAAAATAGTAAAAAAAATAATAATAATAATAAAGAAAATAAAGTATTGGGGAGATGTGAATTTGGAGTTCTGTAGTCTTTTTGTTCTTGGGTTCTGGGGTTTCTGGTTGGGTTCCCTGCTGGGGTTCAAGCCCTCCTTTCCAGTGACATATGTTGTTGTCTTGTTGTTGCTGCTGTCATTAGTCCTTGCTGGGAGTCTTTCTATTCTTTCTTTCCTCTCCCCCCCTTTCCTCTGATGTTTACCTGGGGCTATTCCTGCCCCTGGTGTTATATCTGGTGGGGTGGGGGTTGGGAGCTCCTGGTCTTAGTTTCTTTTCTGCTGCTTGGGGCCTGCTACTCCACGAAGGGATGCAGGGGTGGAGGTTGTGGGTGGCTGTTGATCAGCGTTTCACCTCACCTAGTTTCTAGGATGCCAGTGTGCAGATGCCTAGAAGTTCGGGGGGGTTGGCAAGTGCTGGGCCGTGTTCACCACCTGCTGTGGTCTTTTTTTGTTTGTTTGTTTGTTTGTTTGTTTGTTTGTTTTTTGCTGCCCTCCGGGTGCCAAGATGCTGACACTTTGCAGGGGAGGGTGTGGTCAGAAATAGTTTCAGCAGGAGATATTTTCAGCAACAGGTATGGGAGGGGTTTTGGGGATTGTCAGTCAGTAGTCCTTAAGTGCCATCCTTCCCCTCCCATCGATTTGCATTCTAAAGCCCAGAATGTTTGAGGTGGTCTCGGCAGGAGGGTTTTCCAGCCCAGTCGGTTTTTCTGGCTAATCTATCACCTAGCAACCAGTGGGGGATGTTTCTTGCTTAGACTTTCTCCCCTTTGAGATGTTACCTAACCCCAGGTGGGGGATGTGACGCAGTGACCCTCCTGCTTTCCTGCTCCTCAGGGCTGCCACGCAGGGAAGAGAGGGGGCTCGTGGGGTTGGGGAGTGGGGGTCGCGCTCCCAGTCGGCTGGCCGGAGCCCTCCAACCTCACCACAGTTTCTAACCTTTTATTCAGTGGCTCTCAGGGGAAGCTAGTCCGCCCATCTCTCCTTTCTGCTGCTCCTTTGTGTGGAATCCGATGTCCGTCCCCTCTCTTCTCTTTACTCCGACTCTTCAGTTTATTTTTAAGTCCAAAGCACCCCCGGGGTTGATTGTATTGCGTAGGGTATCCGTTTCTCTTCTAGACAGCTCTCAAAGTTAGGGATATTTTTCTCCATAAATCGATTTTTTCTGGGAGAGCCTGATCCTAGCATCTGTTCGCCGCCATGTTTTGGGGGCGTGTGTAGTACATAGTTCTTACAGATCAATAATATAACTAATATCTCAATAAATGTGCAATTAGGTGTACAATCATCTGAAAAAGGAAATATATCAATGGTGAATGTGTTTTTTTTATTTTTTTTTTTGAGTCACCATCAATTTTTTTTATTGAGTCACCATTTTTTTAACAAGCCTGCATCATTTAGAGATTATAGTTTCATTCCCTGACATGTGTCCATGATTCCATGACCCAAACCAAAGCTCCAGGGCTATGGCTGTCACACTTACCTCTCTCTCTATTCCGCAGCCCCAACTCTAGTGACCACCATATTTTTCAGTCTAAGACTTATTTTTTATTACATGCTGCCAGTTTTCTTCTTTAGTTACGTGCCACAAGGAATGAAATCATCCTGTGAAAACATGAAATAGTATATTTTGTTACAATAAGGATATAATTTATGGAGATTATGCTAAGTGGAATAAATCAGCAAGTGAATATATAATTTTTTTTAATTTCAGCTTTCTAAAAATGAACAAAACAGTTATAATAGTGAATTTATTTTTTGTCATATGCTCCCAGTCATCACTTCACACACACACACTCTTGGAAAAGGTGTTTAGAAAAACACTTAATTTCAGTTTAAAGAGCAATATGGCAATATGTATAATGTTTAGAAATATTCATACTTACATATAATAACTCGAAGAATTTGTCCAATGGAAATAATCTTAGCATAAATGCCTTCCAACAATTTGTAAACAGAATGTTCAGCGCTGCATTATTTATGATTGCATAAATGACAAGTTTATTATTACAAATAGCAAAAACATTAAAGTATTAGCTATCAATATTCAGAACTATAGGAATCACATTTTCATAACTGTATAAGAAATGGAATATAGTATGCATCAGTAACATAGTTGGAGAATATAAATAAAAAATAAAGCTTTATATGCTATAAACCCAGTTTTTAAATAAATATATTATCTATCATAGGGTAAGCTATACCATATTTATAGTACACGATGCTGAGTGATATTGATAATACTTTCTATTTACTAAATTTTATTTCTTTTTTTCAAATTGCATCAATTAATATGTTTTCTATTTCTAATTAGGAAAAAAAAATTCATGCTACCAAAAAGGTAAGAAGCTAAGCATACATTGAAAAAGTAAAATAGTCACATAGAAAATATATATTCATTAAATATAGATCTAAAAATGTTACATTGAAATCAATTTTTAAACATTAAACTCTTCATAAATGAGTATATACAATATAAAATGAATAGAATATCAGACAAAGGACAAGAACAGGAAATCGGGCCTCCCCGGTGGCGCAGCGGTTGGGCGCTGCGCTGTGGAGCTGTCGGCAGCGGCGACGCGAGTTCGACGCCCGGCCGGGGAGAGTCCCACATGGCGGGGCAGACCTCTCCTGCCTTGCCCGCTGCTCCCCTCAGCAGTGTATTTCTGATCTGCCTGTTCTGCTCCCCACTCTGTCTCTGGTGAACCCTCTCGCTGCCCCACGCCTCTGGCCTGTACCCCAGCTTGTATGTATAAATAAAAAATAAATCTTTAAAAAAAAAAAAAAAAAAAAAAAAAAAAAAAAAAAAAAAAAAAAAAAAAAAAAAAAAAAAAAAAAAAAAAAAAAAAAAGAACAGGAAATCCATCAAAAAAACTATAAATATTTAATGAACGTGGGAATAGTGTTCATAATCTGAAGCAATCAAAACTATAAAAATGTATCCATTTTAACCTTTCAACTCTAAATGTGACAAATTAAATCAAATGCATATGCATACTGCACAATGTTGAAGAAGTAAAGAGAAGTGAGATGTCTAGTGCATTAGAGACAAAAATGAAAATCATGCAGTATTTCTATATATTTGGAAATGAATGCTAATAGTTTGTTTTGTGGAGAAAAAAAATCTATGTTTTCTGTATAATGAGAGCTAGTTGATTCTTGTCATCAAGATCTTCAAATGTCTTTGAAGTCAAACCATTTGATTTGAAATGCCAGTTTTCACTGATCATCAGGATTGTGTTCATGAAAATGTCTTAGTCTTACTTAATGGATCTGGAAAATGAAATAAATGATCATGCTGACCATAGAGGATTGTCATGAAAATTAGTAAATTTACATGTACAAAATTATTAGAGGATTCCCAGCAGATGTTAAGTGTTCAATAAATATTAACTATTATGGCTGTTATTTGTAGTGTTATTGACATTATTAGAGCCCATTTAAAATATACAGGGAGCAGTTCTATATGAGGAAAGTGATAAAAACTACATAAGGAAGAATAACTGTAAACGTAACCTGGATTCTTTTTCCCAGTATAGAAGCATCTTACCAAAATCCATTATCGGTCCCACTCTTCTCTTGACTGGACACTGTTTCCCTTTTAGTCCTTTGACTAAACTCTACTAGATGACCCTTCATTCATTCCCCCATGTATGTGCTAAACCTTGCAAAACTGCACTTTCTAAAAATCAATAAAACAAAGTAATGGGAGTAATATAGAAGTATTTATTATGTCTTACTTTGTAGACATTACTAATTCATAGTGTAAGGAAATGTTTCATTCTCTTGATTTTTCTCTCACCTCCAGGAAGTAAGGTTCTCCTTTTTCACAATTATGATTGTGTTTTTTGAAGTAGAGATTAAAAGGAACAATTACCCAATAGTGTGTTCTCCCTCTAGTGTAAGACAAGATTGCTCTTCTTCCTCTGTTCAGTTTCCTCATCAGAGAAAAGGAGAGGTCCATGTATACAGAAGAAGCCCACTCCCACCTAAACAGAGCTATGAGTTTACTTAAGGCAGTTTATAATAATATTGCACAATAAATCTAGCATCATCATCAGCAACAAAAACTATGAGTCATGCATTTTTATAGATACAAGCAAATGATATTATAACCGTGTTATTTGCTGTAAATAGTTGAAAGCCAGCTAAAATCCAAAAATAAACTATGATGCAGCCATATTTTGTTAATTTAATGTATTAAAAAAACAGCTTTGAAGAATTACAATGACGTATTTTAAAAAATATTATGTGAGCATATCTCTGCATTATGGAATCTTTTATAACACTTATATACATGGGTTTCGTTATATATAGACAAAGGTATTGTCAAAGTTATCTATAGAAAAAAAAAAGACTATTAAGAGTGTGCCATATTTTGATGGGGTTTTCATTTGGTTTCTGGAAGTATGATGGCTGATTTTTTTCTCTATTATAATTTTTATATCTCCTGACAATCAGAACATTTAAAAAGTGTTCTATGCTTATTTTTGCAGTAAAGTTCAAATATTTCAAATAGACTTACAATGACAGGAATACATGAAATAAAAATAGATTTTGGGTCCTCCCTGGTGGCGCAGCAGTTAAGCGCTGCACTGTGGAGTTGGCAGTGGCAGCGGCGAAGCGAGTTTGATGCCTGGCCTGGGAGATTCCCACATGGCATAGCAGACCTCTCCTGTCTCACTTGCTGCTCCCCTCAGCAGTGTATTTCCGTCCATCTGCCTGTTCTGCTCCCCAGTCTGAGTCTGGTGAACACTCTTGCCACCCCACGCCTCCGGCCTATACCCCAGCTTGTATGCATAAATAAATAAATGTTTAAAATATATATATATATATATATATATATATATTCCCCAATAAATAACAATTAAACAGTTAAAAAAGCATCAATGAGGGTCTCCCTGGTGGTTCAAGGGGTTAAGCCTCAGCACTATCAAGCTATCCAGTCATTTCAGCATGAGTTCCATCCCCCTCCAGGGAACTAACACATGGTACAGCATACCTCTCTTGTCTCACCCTCTGCTCCACTTAGCAGTGTATGTCAATTGATTGGATTATGAAGAATCTTCTCATTGCCTAGCATACATGGGGGAGAGGCAGGCTCATACAATTGCTAGGTTATAATGGGAGCAGCAGTTTTGAAGGGCTGAAGAATGAAAACAGTGTATATCTGAGCATATATATCTTCTTGCTTAGAAATCCCACTGTTAGGAATTCTTATTTTTCTAACCAAAAACAAATGTTTAAAAATAAATCTATATGCATGTTTTTTTTTCTAATACCAAAAAATACACATATTACTCACAATAGGATGGATTGCTTAGAAGGTGTAAAAATAAATGTAAAATGGTATATAAATACAGGTATAGAAATCTCCCAAGATTTTTGTTAACTGAAAATATCTAAGTTCAAAATGATATGTAAGTGTTTTTATATTTTTAAGTATTATCCAAATAAAACAAGAGAATTTTAATCATAAATATGTGTGTGTGTGTACATATGAATGTATGTATCTTTTTAAGGATTTATTTATACATTCAAGCTGGGGTGTCGGACAGAGGTGTGGGGTGGTGAGAGGATTCACCAGATAGAGTGGGAGAAGAACAGGCAGATCTACTGAAATACACTGCTGAGGGGGGCAGTGGGTGAGACAAGAGAGGTCTGCTGTACCATGTGGGAAGCTCCCTGGCCAGGTATCGAACTTGTACTGCAGTGGCTGTGGATAGCTTCATAGTGCTGTGCTTAACCTGTTGTGCCACCAGGGAGGCCCTCAATCTTTTATAAATCCAATTATACAGATTGTGTGTCTGCATAGAAAATTTAAGAGAGCATATACAGAAAATCGTCCCACCATTCCATGGTATATACTATTCTTAAAGTAGGATTATTATAGTCAATAATGATAAAAAAGCAACTGTGGCGTATTTGCTGCTGTAAGTCAGAACTGATTAAATTTTCCTTAATTAGCATGCTAAATCTGATGCTGTCTTTTGAGACTAAAAAAATTATAAGTGCCATCTTTTTTACCAAGGGAGTATACATTTTCACTTTCAGAATAATGACCTGCTTTGTTCAGTCACACTTTATCACTGATAGACTGGACTTCACTAAATTCTCCCGTGTCTTCAGGATATTATTTAGAATAATAAAGATTTTATAGCATTTAATTATTTGAATGATCAAAAGCTTAGTAATGACTTCTATTTTTACTGCTTTTTTCAAAATCATGATTTTTGTCCATGAGAACTAATTCCTTTTTTTAAAAAAGATTTATATTACTTATGCAAACAAGCTGTGGTGTAGGCCAGAGGTGTGGGGTGGTGCGAGGCTTCACCAGAGACAGAGTGGGGAGCAGAACAGGCAGATTGACAGGAATACACTGCTGAGGGGAGCAGCAGGCAAGGCAGGATAAGTCTGCTGTGCCATGTGGGAAGCTCCCTGGCCAGAGATAGAATTTGTGGTGCAGTGGCTGTGGATAGCCTCATAGTGCTGTCCTTAACCCGTTGTGCCACTGGGGAGACCCCAAGAAATAATTATTTAAGAGATTAAAACTAAATTCTGAAACACTCACTCTGTAGGTAATCAGAATGTCCAGAAGAAATTAATATTCCAACCAAAAACAAGTGAGTAAACAGAGACAGAAATATTGGCCAAGAGTAATTCTTTGGAAAACAACTAAATTCTGACATCAGTTTCAATGATATCCAAATACTAAATATATAAAATCTTGAATTTCAGTTGTGTCATGAAATAATTACTATAGTAATAATCAACTTTGTCGTATCAATTAAACATTGAACTTATGATAGAAAACAAATAAGAATAACTAAAATTGCAACCAGGTTTACTATTTTACACACAAGAACAAATAAATATAAAGTTCTCCAGTTCTTCACATATATCTCAAAAAAAAAAAAAAAAGAGCTCCCAATAACCTGGTGTTTGTTCACCCAAATTGAGATTTTTGCTGTTCAATATCTTTGATCAGCATGTTAAACTCCAGTTGCATATGAGACCTTATACTGCAAATGAATGATACAACAGGGTGACAGAGCTTAATTGCTGAATTCAAACTTTCCCATGCACCTAAATACTTTTCTACTACCATCATTACTATATAGCTCCCTTCATTATGTCTTTGTATTGTGAAATGCAGTTACTCTCCACAATTTGAAAACCCCAAACCAAATTCACAAAATCTTTCTATGTTAGATAAGATCCTTTGAAAGGTCTCATTGAGAAACCTTAAATAGTAAGAACTAGTAGAAAAAATAGTAATAACCGCTTATTATTTTTGAGTCAATTATTAAGACACCAGAGGCATGTCATTTTAAGAAAGTATAAAGTATGAGAAAAGAAATCACTGCAAACTGTGAATTTTAAAATGTCAAAAGATGTCACAAATACAAAAAATCCAGAAAAATGTCCTAACTTTTTTGTTAAATGACTGGTTGATATTAGCTTCTCATCTATCCAGGACCCTATCCCTGCAGTTTATTGTATGATATGCCTGTAGGCATATACACAGTCTGTAAATTATGTGTGTGTGTATGTGTGTGTGTGTGTGTGTGTGTGTGTGTGTGTGTGTGTCCATGGGGTGTTGTAAACTTTCATTGTCCAAAAAACAAACAAGCAAAAAAACAAAAAAAAACCTGGGAAAACTCTTCCCAAAAAAGTACTATTAAGTGATTGACCAATTCCACAGCAGCTCTCATTCCTTTGTGGGTCTTCTGAAAGCTAAAACAATAGTTGCTAGATCCCACCCATAAATAAAATGAATTGGTTTACAGTACTCATCTACAGCAGGTATTGATTTCAAAATAATATTCAATACAATATTATGTGGCTTAAGTGATCTTTAAATCATGGATCAAAAGATCATAATTCTTAATGCATTTTTGGCCTTTAAAAGAACAAAAATAATTGAGTAGATTATTTTGATGTTCAATTAACAGGCAAAAGAGTATATGTGAAATAGTTAGAACCTAAGCATAGCTTTTTATCCCTCAATTCCATTTTCACTAACTGAAAATATTCATTTGAAAATTATAAATTTAGACCTAGTGTCTCATCTATTTACTTGTGTTAAGAGGGCAACAATAGCAAAAAAAAAAATTCTTATTAAATATAGGTGTCATTTTTGCTCCTTATGCACTTTTTCTATTCTGCACAATTTCCTGAGGGGTATGAAAATAAACATATTTAAGAGATTTCATAAGAACTTTAAGCATTACTTCAAGGTGCTATGCTGCAAATTGATCCTTCCTGCTATCTATTCCCCACAAAATAAATAAGATTTTTATTATTGTGTCATTTATTCATGTATCGGACTATTACTCTGTAATTGTAACTGTTGAGAACATAAATGCTATAATTAGTATAAAAAGCATTTAGAGGGAATAGCAACCAATGTTGTTTAAAAGCAAAAATCCCACTGCACTAGAAGGCATGGCCTGTGTGTGGCAGAAATATAACTGAAGATTTGATTGAACAGCAGTTTAAACACCTACCACAAAATAGTGAGGTATACTATAGATCTGTGACTTACAGGGCTTGCAAAATGTGTTCTTAAATTCTAAGCGTATTGAAAGCGAGAACTGGATATTGTTGTATTGTTATTTAATAATTTTGAGTTATAATTCTTTCTAAAGGAAAAATCCCTCTTTTGGAAACTACAAAATCATTCTCATTTTTCCACCTGAAATACCTCTCCAAATTTTTCATTGAAATTCCATAGTTCTTGGAAAGTAAAGACTTTAAATCATCACCTATCTTTCTATTTTATATGAACTCCTTCCATTTTATTGGAAAATGAGTTTAACCTTCAGACATTCCAATAATTTATCTGTATTTTATAACCAGCTGCTTTAAGACATGCTTTAAGATTTATCCCAAGTGCTTGTGGTCAGTCAGCAAGGCAGGACATATTTATTGAGTATCAGGTGTATGAATAAAACTATTTGAGCACAGTTTTCGTAACAGAAATTAGATTTTCAAAATTATTTTTGAAATTATTTATTGTGAGTTTATATTCCCTTGTCCTTAATTTATTAGAAAAACACAATGTTATTAGACGTGCATGTAACTATATATTTAGTGAGATTGGTGATAATTATGATGTGACTAACACTATTTTTCTTGAAACTTATCTTAGCTGTTTCATATTAACAGCATTCCTGGTGGACTTTATAATTAAGTTGTACCTTGGCTAATATATATATATATATTTATATATATATATATTTATATATATATATATATATATATATATGAGACTCGGTTGAATAAGCATATCAATGATTTTAAACTAGCTGCTTATGATTTTGTATTAGTAGTTTTCCATTGTTCTTCAAAATTAGTTTTAGCTTTCCATTGAAAAAAATCACAGAAATTTTAAATTTATGAAAAAATGTAAGGGAGCCTCCTTTTATCCTTTCTGTGTTGGAAAATCAGGCTTTTATTTTAAAGAAGGAAACCTCATCAAGGCTTTGACCCTGTTCATGCATTAAAGGTAGTAGCCGGAACTCAGAATTGCATATTCAGACACTCCTCCTGGCCTTTTTAGAGAGTAAGGAATACCTATATCATAAACCAAGTTGGGCTACATCAGCAACACTACATTAAGCAGCATATACAATTTGCACATTTATGGACTGATATGCTTAGCATTTATGAAAACTCATTTTTCTATTGCCTGGAAAGAAACAATACTAATAGTGTGTGCAATTAAGAACTCCCAAGAATAATGGAAAAATTGGTGACCTGTAACCACTGTTAGTACTATGTGCTGCCTTGAAAGCATAATGAATTCCTCCCTGTTTTCTTTGCAGAACATCCATGCAGATAAATAATCTGCAGTCTGCTGGAATAATATAGATGATGAAAGTATAGGCACATAGGTAGTTTGGAAAAATGCAGCCTTTTTTTCCCATACAGCTCCCAGTCTTCAACTTACTGATGACTCATGATAAATCAACTTGATTCTAAAAGCATTTATTGGAAATTGCCTTCTCTGATTAGTCTTATAGAAGTATAGGCATTCTTTATCTCCAGGAATAATAAAGTACAGTAGGAATAGAAACACACAAATGAAGAAGTTCAGTAGCTCTATAGGAAAGAGAGTTAAGGAGCAAAATGAGTGTTGCAAATAATGAATCAAAAAACCTACAATTTAAGGAAAGTGAAACTGGGCATCTTTAGAATGAAGTAAAAATTGTCATAGATGCTAACATATGGATGTAAATGATGTGACATACATTCTATACCTGTCAAGCACGTACAGTGTTGTAAACCAGTGTTACCTCAATAATAAATAACTACATGAGTGAAAGTGGAGAGAGACAGTAGGACTTCAACAACATCCTAAATCAGCCTAGAATGATGCAATATTGCATCACATTGCATAATACCATCATGCACACATCATCCAGAGTTGATTGCATCATTTTTCTGATGCAATGCAATACTACTGCCAGGCAGCTGCTGACGTAGGCTGACGTCAGCAGTGCACTAGATAAAGCCCTGTCAGAAAGGTTGAGCACTGAAAATATTTTAGACTTTGTGTGACACAGTTTAAGCTACTGTTCCATAGAACTGTTATTATTTCATCCATTTAGGCACAATACAGAATAGTAATGCCTCAAAAGTGCGTTCATAGCATGGACAATTTCTGCTCTATTTGTGGGGAAATGACATTTGCCAACCAGAAGAAAAGTATCACTTCTCAAGTGAAAAAGGCTTATCATCTTCAACCAATAAACATCATACAAAGAGGGATTTTTTTTTTCTTTGGAAATGCTATCTATCATTTAATAGACAAAACCCTAACAAGTATTATAGCTCATCTATTTTCTGAAATTAAAACAGGAACAAATAGATCACCCTATTCCTTATGTAAGGAGGCCACATGTTTAATTCTCAGGAATAGTAAGGCTTATATATTTATTGCTAGGTAGTCCTAAAATAACCTTCAGATTCCCTGATTCCACTGATGAAAGGTCAGAGATCTGTCAGCATGTTCTCCATCCAGCTGAGGAAGGCAAAACTGAAATGTTCCTAATATGCTGGAAATAAAGGCAATGTCCCGATTTTACCTGCTGACAGCCAAAGTCCTTCAGTAGATTGGTGTTTGTCTTCTCTTGGGAAATCACCAGAATGCAACTGCCTTCATCAATGTTCCTTTCCTGCTCCTCTTTCCCCCTGCCCTGCCTTAGTGACAGGTCTCCTGAAAGATGGTAATGTAACCAGACTGTTACAGAATTAAAGTCCAGGCTGTTTCAGTGAAGCAATGTATTCAGTTAGATGTCCTGCCTGCTACAGTGAAATAACTTGGAAACAAAACACTGATAGTGTAAGAAACAATCTCAAAATTGATAGGCCAAGAAGCCAAGGTGTTCAATTTGGCCAGTATAATGTCCTTTCATTTTAAAAAATGAATGAGTATAGAAATATTGCCAAGACATTGTTATAGCTCAATAGATAATGTAATCATTTACCTTAAAATGATACAATGTATATTTTAATAATTTAATATATGATACTATTTTCAAAGTATGATGATAATTTATTAAGTGTACTAGGTAAAATTGATCAAAAAATAGTGTAAAATCAACCTTGGCTGTTAAGAACTTGTTAAAAGGTTGTAAGTTTCATGAATAAATCTGGTATGCTTGAATTCTTTCTGAAGACTGTTTTCATCACATTTATGATTCTACAATAAATAATGCTTATGAAATATCCAAAAGTTGGGGGGGAAGGGGGGAAAGGGAAGAGAGAGGAGAGAGAGAGGGAGAGGATGAAAGAGGAGAGAGAGAGACCAGGACCAAAATATTTAGAGTAAATTCTGCTTTATTTTTTTTTTCTTTCAAATCCTTATGGGAGTCCTGTGAAATAATTTCTGACAATTTGTCCACCATTTTCATGTATCTGAAAACTAAGTCCTGGGAATGGCTATTCAAAAGGCATCCATCTGTTGTAAATTTATTTCACAGATAGAAGTGGGATATGTGAAAGTAAAGAACAGTGGGGAGGGTCCACGGATAACCTTAAAATGCTCAGATCTCATAACTCACTCTGTAGACTCCACATTTGCTGAGAAAAGTTAACTTTCCTATGTCTACCCTCTATTTTAAAAACCTATTGTCTGTCAGTACTTGGAATATTGCATTTGAGATAGCTCTCAAAAAATTGGAAATGTGAGTTCAAGAATATTAGTATTTTAATACAAGGTCAATCTAGGGAAACTTAACTCCAGATTTTTGAGAATTGACTGTTGTTGTTGAATTTATGTACCTAGTGAGAAAATAGTGAGAAGAGGGGAAGGGTTGGAGGGTTCTGTTGTCTGTTTATTCTGGATTCATAGAAGAAAACGTAAATGAAGTAACGTTCAGAGGTCAAGTGCTGATGGGGAAGAGAGGATTCTTATCCTGCTTTCTGTCTTGAGTGATAGTATGACAGAATACAGCATTATAAGTTGGAAATCTTTTTCTTTGGCTATTTCACATTTCCTCTGCCATCATGTCTTGTTTGTAAGGTTTCTATAAAAAAAAAATCCACAGGAAATTTTAGGTATTCCCTTATAGTTTGTTCTTCTTTCGACACTTTTATATTCTGTCCTTGTCTTGGCTTTCAACAGTTTAATTATAATGTGTTTGGGGTATGTAAGTCTGGTATTATTTCATTTAGAACTCTTTGGGGGTATTGAGTCAGGATGCTTGTTTACCAGATTCAGATGATCTCAACAACTTTTTAAATAAATTGTCTATGACTTTCTCTGTTTTCTTCTCCTTCTGGGGCCTCCATGATTTAGGTGTTAATTCTCAGTAAGTTACCAAATCAGCTCTTAAAATGTTTTCATGTTCTGAATCACTTTTCTCTTTGTTCTATTTGTTCTCCACCACTTATTATAAGCTTACTAATTCTCTCCATTATTAGTATTTGTATAGCATTAGTATTGTATAGTATAGTACTCTTGGGGCCATCTGCTGCAGTTTTTAATTTGGATATAGTATTTTTAAGACCCAATACTTTTAGATCCATTACTTTTACACCTTTGTTATATAATTGAGTATGATGTTTTAAATTATCCATTGTTTTACTTTTTTTTTTAAAGATTTATTTTTTATTTATACATACAAGTGGTGTACAGGCCAGAGGCATGGGGCAGCGAGAGGGTTCACCAGAGACAGAGCAGGTAGCAGAACAAGCAGATCAGAAATACACTGCTGAGGGGAGCAGCAGGCAAGGCAGGAGAGGTCTGCCGCGCCATGTGGGATTCTCCCCGGCTGGGCGTCGAACTCGCATTGAGCGCTGCCAACAGCTCCACAGCACAGCGCTTAACCGCTGCGCCACCAGGGAGGCCCCCATTGTTTTACTTAATTTGGCAAGTGTGGTTATAACTGTTGCCTTAAACTCCTCTTCAGGTATATTCCACAGTTCTTCCATATTGAGACTTGCCTCTTTTTATTTTCTAAATTTGTGATATGTTCTTTTATCTCTTCATTCTTAGTCTTTATAGGTTATAATAGGGAATTTCCTCTTCTTGTCTTAATAAGTTGACTTTATGCTCCTAATACAAATGGGTGTTATCCTATATGTAACATATATATTATCCAAGATCTGTAGGTGTCTATTATTTCACAGACTTCTGCCTTTGCACCTGTTCATATGATGGGTGCTGTTACCAGTCAGGATGATTAGTTAGAAGGAAACGCTCCTTGAAACCAAACCAAGTTTCAATCTTTGCATGTACCCATGTTACAGGTCCTTGTCTTCTTGCTCCCCCTTGCTATTCCTCTCTATGATGAGCCACAAGTCTCTTTCTCTCCCTCAGATATTAGAATTATTGAATTCCTCATGAGAGCTGGAATGAGACTCCTGCCCTGCTGCCAACAGCCACACACTCCATGAATGAACAAAAGGTCCCAGCCTCCAGTGGGCAAGTAGTTCTGTAGTTTACCCTCATTGGCAAAATCATCTAAGCAAAGTTTGTGTGCCACACAGCTGTACCTGATCACTTAGATAGCTCAGCTGACTGAATAGGACATTACCTTGGCTCCGAGATCCCCCTCTCACTTTTCCACCACCACGTTGAGCCACAACCCATGCACCTCAGAGGAAAATATCCATGGGTTAGTTGTGTGAGGAGTGTTTATATTACTAGATAAATGTGTAAGGCATTTGGAGAGAAGTCAGATAATAGGAGGCTGAGGAGGAAAGAAGCAGCAGCATAGAGATATGAATGAGCAAGTTTACTTTTTTAAAAAACTTAAAGGGAAACAAAAAAGGGGGAAATAGTACTAGTTCAATTTGGGGAAAAAATACATCATCACTAAATAACTGATAAAAATAAAGCTACTGTAGTTATACCAGAAAAGAATATTTTAAAGCAAAAGATTCCTAAGAAATAAAGAACACTTCATAGTAATAGGAGGATCAAATCATCAGTAAGATTGAACATTTGTAAATCTGTATGCCAACAGTAGAATAACCGCAAAATAGATTAAACAAAAATAGGTCCAAATAAATAGGAAAACACAAATCCACATTCATGGTAAGAGATTTAATACACTCATGAGTAACTACTGAAATAATGACACTGAAATAATGACAGTACTGATATAATGAAATCATTAAAGATATAAAAATTTAGAGAAACATGTTTAATAGAAAATGTCTGTTTCATAAATATAGGACACAGCTTCCCAGAAGTCAGAATGCAAGTCCTTTGTAAGTATATTTGGCATACTTTCAAAAAATAAACATATCTTGGGCAATGAATCAAAACTCAAAACATTTCAAAAGATAAACTTATTCAAAGTGTGCTTTCTAAACAATGGGGAAATGAATGAAAAACAAAAAAAAATAGAAACAAAAATAAATTAGAAACAAAAAGACGACTGTCATTTGCATAGATTGAAAAATAAATCACAGTGTTAGAAAATATGTTGAACTGAATCAATGTAAATAATACATTTTATAACGTGCATACTTTGCATAAGACAAGTTTATAGGAAAACATATAGACTTCAATTAAAATATTAGGACAGAAGAGGAAATTAAAAAAATAACCAATAAATGTATAATTAAATAAATTAGAAAAAATAGCATCAGGCATCAAAATCTATTAGATCAGTAGATTACTCAGAAGTCAGAGATTGTCATACACCACTTTTGGGTAGTGCCAACTGATGGTCACTGTGTCTCCAAAGTTTCTAAAAATAGTGATATTTGGGATTTGGAAACAAGAAGCTAGAATTCCTGAGAATTCATAAGAATTCACTCATCTTTGAGGTGATGTTGATAAATAATCTGTCTACTGTGGAAAGCAACTTTCTATTTTTATAAATACTGTCCCTTGATATACTGCAAAGTTGTGCATGATTTCTAAGAGGCAGTAGCCATTGGCTCAAAGGATTATTATCAGATTTTTGTCCTTTGTGTGCTTTGTGTGTATGGTGCAGCTTCCTGGGAAGTACGCTAGTCAATGGTACTTCACATTGCCGTGGTTCAAACATTTTTGGCAATAAGTAAACAATTTTTATTTATCTTTTAAAAAAAGTATTCCCATCATTCTTCAGACTTTTGCTAATTATGAATATATCTGAAAGTTGATTAATAAAGAAATTTTAATTTTAGCACTTTTTGCAAAGAACTGTAACCTATAGTGAATAACTCAAACCAGCGAAAAACATCCGTGAACATTGCTGTGGTGTCAAATAACAAATCAGATGTTCTAGTAAGGATTATAGGACTGCACAGAATCACATATCAAAATTATGATTTTAATAATTTATTTTGCTTCCAAAACCTGCTTATTTCTTGGAACATCGTTTGTAGGATTTATATGAAGTATACATCCCTATTAATCTTACCTATTAATATTAATTTTATTTGCAAGAATGACTCATCAGCAAACACAGTCACAGACATACATATTGCACAGCAAGAGCTACAAGCAATAGTGACTGATTAGATACCGACAGTTTCTCTCTGACTTGCACCTATCCCTGGACCCAGAATTGACAACCTTACATTTGACTCCAGTTGACCAACATTTCTGATCTTTTTTTGCTTAGCATCACTGTGTTCCATCAAACCAGTAAAACCTCTTTGTTGATTGTTAAACTTTAATTTTCTCAAATGTATTATACTATTTTTTTTTCATTTTCCAAATTTCATAACTAAATTTTTTTATGATTTGGAATTTTGAAAGGCATATCCATCAGTAAGAAATGTTCTACTGTCAACACATGATTTTAGGTAGTGTTGGAAAGAATGCTTTGCTCTGGTGTTGTAACAGGGTGGTCCCCAGGTTTCCCTGCCCACCAAGGAATGGTAAAGCTGAGCAGGGAGGAAGAGAAGCTGGAGAAGAGACTGAGAGAAGGAAGAAGGGAGGAAGACAGATGGAGAACAAGAAAGAGACATGGAGGGGTACATGGAGCCCTGTGTTGGGCCAAGCCTGTTTGGCTGGGCTTTTACCCACAAGGGGATTGGTAATTTTGGGAGCTTGATTTGGAAACTGTTTTATTGATTCTTTCCCTTCTCTTGTCATTATCGCTCACTAATTGTATTAAAGTTCCTTTCATTTAAGGGTCTTACACACTAGAATATATTTCATCTTGATGTGGCGGATGAAAGGACATATTTAGAGCAGGCAGTATTTGGGGGTATCAGGGTGCCCCTCACCCTGTCTGGTAACAATAGCCGTGCGGCATGGATCTCTGATCTAGACTTAAGTGCTTGTAGGGTTTGATGAGTTCACAGTCTTGAAGTTATATTCACCTGATGCCACATGTGGAGAGAAGTCAAATTCAAGAAAATCTAGAATTGTATCTTTCCTCCAGGACTTAAATCAGGACTGATCTCATTTCCCCATTACCATTCTTAAGTGAGAGGTTTTCTTACCATTATTGTAATTAAAATAAATGTCATGATAGAAGTAATTAGAGCTTCTAAATATTAACTTTGTGATAGTGGAATTTCCCTGTCGCCTAATAAATTTTATTGCCTATTTTTTCTAGGGGCATTTTCCCAGTAATTGGCATTGCCTTTGATACATGAACTTCATGCATTACCTTGGATACATGAGCTTTATAAATTATCTTTTGGACATTGCCCCTAGAAGCCAATTAGTAATAGTATTTTTCAATTGAGTTTGCCTGTGACCATATTATAGGGTGAACTAAATGGCATTCGGTTTGGTTTTCTTTTGACATTATGCTTGATGATGTCATTTATTCAAGCTCACTAAAGTGGAGGCAAAACTGACGTCTCATTATGAATATACATGCAGATAATATCCTCCAAATGAGGTGTGGGGAGGGAAGGATGCATTTGCATGGTGAATTAAAAAGGGACAGTTTAAAAAAAAATTCTGGGTCACCCGTTTATCATTCTCAAATTAAATAATACTTTGGTCTTTTTTCTGGAAATTACAAATTCCTAAAAAAAAAATTCATCCCTGACTTTTGGAATGATGATATTTAAAGACATACAAATTTGTGGCTATGTATAATAATTATATAAGAAAGTTTGTTTTGTTTTGTTTTGTTTTTTCAGAACAGCTAGTTGTTAACTACATTTCATAATCTTTTGGAGACTTTGCTTTTGTCTACAAAT
Organism: Scalopus aquaticus; assembly: GCA_004024925.1. NCBI lineage: Eukaryota > Metazoa > Chordata > Mammalia > Eulipotyphla > Talpidae > Scalopus > Scalopus aquaticus. The sequence continues at coordinate 128,936 of PVIJ01001750.1, forward strand.
ACCTTTTGCATTTTCTATATGTAAGCTTACACTTCAAAAGTCTGAAATCCTCGCGTTTTTTTCACATAAACCACTCTTCTCAAAAGCACATATTTCTGAATACCTTCTACACTAGCAAAGGTGACATAATATTCAAATTAGAGTAGCATACCTCCAAAATACAAAACTACTAACAGAAAATTTCTTCCTCTTCCTGTAAATCAACTTTATACAGTACTCATTATCAGTATCTTTACATATGTAGATAGTGAGATCAAAGGAGTTAGACCAGCTGGGTTTAAGTCCTAACTCTGCTGCTTCCTAGCTCTGTGTCCTGCAAAATGAATTACGTCAACACCATTTTCTTTATCAGTAACATGAAATTAGTAACAGTACCTTGTTTTTGAAGCTCTTGAAAGTATAAAGGAAACAATAAATGTAAAGCACTTAGCCAGGGACCTGTCGAATCACATGGTCAGTAAACCTTAGCTATTGTGATGATTAACCACAAATTCAAATTTTCATGTGAAATAAAATTAATTCCCCCATACTTATATTATCATCATATCCCCCCTCAGAAATATAAATAAATCAGTATGTACCAGTAGGAAAAGTCATACAGAAAATAAATTATATATTCAACAAAATTTTATTGCTTAGGTGTAGTAGCTACTTAAACCACAATAATCAATATGCTAACAGTTTAGCAATCAATTTATTCCTTAGTGTAACTTTACCAAAACCTAAAATGAATATATATGGAATGAAAATCAATATCATGAAATGCATTTCTAAAATTATGCCACAAATAAGTATATCATCACAGTTAAATAAGAAAAAAAAATAAAATAGGATATGTTACACAAGGAAATGGTATAAAGTTCTGATCAACAATACTGTATAGGATTCAGATAAAAAATAAATTTACTCTTTTAACAAAACTGGCAAAATGTGGTAATTGAATTCTAATTTTATTGGGGAAAATTCAATACCAGAAGAAATACAATGTTAATGAAAAATTTAAGCTTATGCAATCAGAACTTTAAAATTGAAATAGGTTTCCCCTGAACAGAAACTTTTTGTTTGCTTTAACATGTTTTACTTTTAAATATTAAAATTTAAGTACATAAAATCATTAAAATATTAAATAGGAAACAAAATATGGGACTTTTCTTCCATGAAAAAGTCCTGTAAGGAATTTAGACTTATGAAGAAATGCATTCTAAAGGTTCTAAAGGTTTCATTAAATTCTCAATAAAATAAATAAGCTGGTGTTGAATTTATCAGGCTTTTTTGTGGTGAAATCAATCACCAGCAATTGGTCATTATTGTTTCACACATTTATTTAGAATTAAGTCCATTACGCTTGCCTCATCAGGAAAAGGTGTGCATTGGAAGCACATTAGGAATAAGATGTGCCACCTTGTCTTAGGTAGAATTCATTTTTAGCTGGACCGATAGTAAGAAATGGTCATTTCTCTGTGTGGTCTTGTAAAAAATTCCACTGCTGTTACAGCTGGAGTTTCTCCAGAATATATCCTTACTACCCTATTTTTCTTTTCCTCTTTTTTTCTATAAGTAGTATAAAGTTAATTTGTGATCTGTTTAGAAGCTAGAAGCAACCATATGAACAAGAAAATAGTTAGAACACTGTTTAGCAAAAGAGAATGTCGGGGCCATCTGCCTAACTTGTTTTTAAAACTCAAATCCCAGGGCTTCTCTTCATAATACGTAATTCAGAATAGAGAAAGGGTTATTCCCAGGAATATTCATTAAAAAAAGATACCTTCTCAGCCCTAAAGAAGAAGAATGAAACTAAAAGAATGACTGTCCATCATTCATATCCCTCAGGCAATGTAGGTGCCACTATAAAGAGCAATCCCAGCTATAAGATAACTTGAGAAAGTGTATGAGCTACAAAAAAATATCTGAGCACTTGGGTGTGTGAACTTCATTATCTTGCTCAGCCCCACATGCTGTGATAGTACTTTCCTCTCTAGTTGCAATTATTATAGGGGATTTCTTTTTAGTAATTCATAGATATGTTCAAACATATTGAGCAAGCTATCATTGAAAGAAACTGAATGGTGGGGCTTAGACGGCAGAATAAAATATAGGTGAGTGATAAAAACTTTAAGAGGGAAAGGAAGGAAAAGCTACAGCTAAACAATGATGTAAATTAAAATGAGATAGGTTCCAGACAAAAGACCAAACCAACATTCAATACTACAGAAAGAAAATTCAAATTCATTGTGATTAAGAGGCATTAAGAACATCTTTTATGGTGAAAATGATAATACATTTATACCTTGAATACATAAGATTATGAGGAAGAAATACTGGAAGTTTTGAGGACAGGGAAAGAATGAAATATCCCTCAATGTGAGTTCATAAACTACCCAATCTTCAGGCCAGTTCTTTCCTTTCATTATATTATATATTTTACTGAGATTATTCAGGTCATCTTATCTATTATCCACTGTGATGTGATTCCAAAATTGCCTGGTGTGTGTTGGTCGGGATATGGTAGGGAAATTTCATGCTTAAGTAAAACTATCACATTCAGACTCAGAAACAAAAATTCACTATAGATGTTAAGTTTAAAACTTTTAAAGTATTAAATTATATCTAAAGATCAAAAATCTTTTGGAAAACTGTGGATAAAACACAACAGACTATAGGCTTAAGGGAACAGAACTATCAGTGGGTGATCTTTCTGTTTCACCTATATACCCAGTTTTAAGGCATCATACTTTTCTTTATAAATAGCAATTATAACTTAAATTTTATTTATGAATTCAAAATATATGGATTTTTAAATGTTGTTAGTCACCCCTCAACTGTTTGTGAAGTATCTGTGTGTCCCTAAGACATTACTAGAAATACCCAGTTAACTGATTTAGCTGAATTTATTTGGATGACCTTTTAAATTCTTTTATATGAACGATAATCTAAAAAGAAAGATACAACTTTGAATCGAACTGAAGCAAGAAATTAATTTTATTGATGTTAGAATGGGGAATTTTAAAAATTGAGAAAAAAGGGAAAATAAGTAAAAAAAGAGTGATTTAGATACACAAAGAACGAAATTAAAACATAGGCGTTACAGCCAACAATAAAGTAGTTCATTAGTTCCTGCTAAAAAATTAATTCATCATCTTATGTAAGAAAGTTGGAGGTGGCCAGCCCAGAATTGCTGGGATAGTTTCACAAGCACTTGAAGAATTTATAGTCCTTCTGTCTGTCTGATTAACATAATCTCCATGTTCAATATATTGATAGATCAAGATGCTAAGGCGCTCTTACCATTAGGTACAAATCATAGGAAAGATGACATTCCCACATGAGAAAAGCCACTTTAAAGAACTTTTCCAGAAATTTCAGTTACATCCCATTGCCCAACCTATGTGACAGAATAGGCTTGAATAACTTTTTCTCATTGTTTTTGTTAATCTTGTCGCAATTCTCCAAATAAAATCAAGAAGGCAGATAGGAAAAATATATGTGTGTGTGTGTTAGCTCTATAACAAACCTTTATTATAATAAAGCAAATGGGTTTAAAATTTAAGCTACAAGATATTACATTTTGTTGTCAAGCCCTTTGGAAAAGATAACAATGACTTGTCTTTCTAAAAATAAAAGAATACTGAAAAGTGAACCACAACCAACTCAACACCAGTTCTAGCTGTGATGTGTCTAAAAAAAAAGGTGATTTTTGATTATACTTCAAGATACCTATTTCTTGATATTTTGCTAATATATTTTTGCTACTTTACTGGTTAACAGTTCAAGAACAGGAAAAGAATGAAATCTCCCTCAATGTGAATTCATAAAGTACTCAGTTTTCAGACCAGTTCTTTCCTTTCATTGTATGATATACTTGACTTTGAATTATATCTTAAAATTCAAATCTCCCCCTGAAATGTCCAATGTGTATATATCTATTTTTAACCAGGAAATAACTGTGGGTTATATATTTCACTAAAAATTACAAAGAATAAGAATACACTGAAGAAAGAGAACCAAAAGGACTACTTTGAAAAAATATTTCATGATGAAAAGAAACTTCTGGTTTTTATAGACAATTTAGAATAACATAATTGCAATGAATTAATGAGAACATTACTAAATATAGACTGGCATAAAGCAGGGTAGAAAGATGGCACTTAATTTTTCTGCAGTCATTTTGCAGTGATAGTTTTTTTCTGTGGCAATGGTTATAGACTCTATCCACTTATAAATATCACAAAGCATACAATCTACAAATGACTAGTCTCAAATCACACATCAACTCAGAAAATATTAGGATGGCCCATTTACTAACAATTCTTGCTTCTCTAAATGTCCTATGAGGTAGCACATTCAAGCAATGAATATGTATACAGAGTTTTTCCTAACACAGGCAGATCATTGCACATAGTATCGCTAAGAATGAACTGAGCCGTAAGATGGTAATGATGGCATAGAGTTAACCTCAGTTTAAATTGGGATTTTAAAAATACCATGGATTTTTATAATATAACTATGGTTTAGTAGTCCAGCTTAACTGTTTCAGAATATTATGTCTGCTGGTCAGTCACAGTTTTAGAGAACTAAATGTTCTGCACATTTATTCATAAGATTTGAGTGTTACTTAGCATGACTTCCAGTTTAGGTATCAAACAACAGTCACAAAACTGGTCAGTCCGAATATGCTATTCCACAAAATCGAAGTCAGACAACCTGGATTTTTCTGACAGCACTGTTAGGGTCTCTAAAAAGAGTGTCTTTTTCCTTTTAAGACAATAGCAATAAGAATGTCATCAATTATACATAAAATTATCTTAAAATTCCTATTTTAGCTTTTACTTCAAGAAGTCTTTTTGACCTCATCTCCAAAATTTGATTTTTTAGTCCTTCCATTTATTGCCACTTTCAACCTATGTCACCTCCTTTATGCATCACTCAATTTCAGTGGAGAATTCTAGAAGTATACACAGTACCTGATCCGTAGTAGATGCTATTCAACAAATGAATATTTGTTAAAATGTCAAAGGTAGCAATAAAATTATGAAATGTATCACCTTGTGGCATAAGAAAAATTTTATTAGAATGTATTTTATAAGCAGCCAAGTCTGAGGTCATAATATTTACTGGCGAAGAACATGACTCATATGTTAAATGATCACATGAAACAGGGATGAAAGGCATGTGAAGTGATAGAATGGTTATAATGTTTTACAAATGCTTTTCAAGAATCTACTTTTCTCAGGCATTCCTTTCGGTGTTGGGACACTTGACAAGATAATGTTTAATGATCCTTTTGATCAAAACAACACAGAATCTTTAACATAAAATTTAGGAGGTGGCACAAGACTTCTATTTTAAGCATTTGTTTGAAATGATATATATTCACTATTAAATTTTTATTTACTGTACTTGTTTCTGCTGCTCAGAGGCATTTAATGACAATAGTTTAAGTTGGGCCTAAATTTCATTTATGAAATGTGTTTCAATACATAGTTGTTGTTGATCAGTTGAGAATTTTGTAGGGAACACACTAAAATACTAATGTCTTACTAATAAAATGTAGAAATGACTCTGATGGCAAATAACTGAGAACTTTAAGGCTATTAAGAGTCTCTTAAAATTGCCAGCCTGCTATTTGGCACAGTCATAAAAGTCAATTGCCACACTACTACTGTGTTAGGCATAATGTTATCATGTTTACCAATCTGTGTTTGTAACACTTCCATATTGTAATTGGATCAAAAGCATTATTAAGTATTGATGCAATAAGGCACAAATTATAATCCAAATGATGGTAGTTTTAATGTCATTGCCTGTAATATACAATGAATAAATCACATTTTTCCATATCAGAAAAATCTAGTAATGAGAAGTATTCATCGACAAATGTCAAGACTCTTATCATACCTATGTCTAACTATGTAGTCAGAGCCCTAAAAAATATAGTCCATGGAAAATAGGGAGATAGTTAATGCTACTGGAAAATATTTATGAAAAAATTAGTAATTAACTAGCAAGAGCTGATATGTAGAAACATTTTTGCTAGAAATACCCAGAAAATAAACCACTAAGTATTAAAGGACAATGAGCAATAAAATGTCTATATGTGAATATCTGGTGATTAAGTTTGAGTCAAAGACCCTTAAAGAGTAAGTTGCTTATAAGGAACACATATCACAGTGTATCCAAGAAATCAAAGGTTTAATTTTGAAACTACACTTCAGTTTCTATTTCCAATAGCTGGAGCATTACTTTCAGGATTAGATAATGGTATTCAGATGGGAAAATGTAAGTCAGAACAAGAATTAATAATAATAACCTTCATGGGAATAAAATGAATTAGTAGAAATCCACTGTATAGCTAATGTATACATTCTTCCAAATGCTAATATATATAGAATAATATCAATAAATGCATATTATACCTAAACAATAGTATAAATCTGTATTATATTTACTTAGTTATTTCATTACAAATTTACACTATTGGAGTATGTAACCTGATTAAGAAAATAGAATATGCATGTAGGAGGCTAGATCATACATAAAACAATCTCTAAAGAGATAACAGGTTAAAATCTGAAGATAGGAATTATTTCTTAGAAAATCTCTGAACCTAGGTGATACATATGCTGTAGGTGTCGTGGCCATTGTTATCATTCATTTCATCATTCAAGTTAAGAGTACACTGTTTATAAATACACTGTTATATTGGTTGGGAAACAGTGCATAAAATAGTTGAATAACCCGCACCAAGGTAACATTATGAATAGATCATAAAATCATTTTTTAATTATGTCATTTTTTTCATTATTCATATACTTTTATTGAGGTAACATTGGTTTACAATATTGGATATGATTTAGAGGTATAGTATCACCCCATTCAGATGATGTTACCACAGCACATCCACACCAAGACACCCACAGTCTTAAATTGTAGTCCATTGTGTTCCCTCCCAACTTTGTTCTTTCCCTCCCCCGCCCTCCTCTGGTAGACTCAGTTCTATAGTCAGATAGTGAGGGTTTGTTATTGGTTTGACTTCATTTTACTCTTTGTTTTATTTCTCTATATCCCCCATGTAAGTGACACTACCCAGTATTAATCTTTCTCCTTATGATCCATTTCACTTAGCATAAACCCCTCCAGTTCACTTAGTATAATTCCCTCCTGTTCCACCATATTGCACCAAATGGAAAAAGTTTATCTTTTTTGTAGCTGAGTAGTATTTTGCTATGTATATATATCTCATGTTCCTATTCCACTAATGTATCTCCGGGCACTTTGTTTTGTTTTGTTGTTTTCCATAACTCAGCTACTGCTATTTGTACTCAGTGAACACGAGTGCATATACCCTTTCATAACAGTGCTTTTGTATTCTTCAGATAGATAACTAGGAGTAGAATTGCTGTATCATATGACAGTCCATTTTTGATATGTTGAGAAACCTCCATATTCCATAAAGGCTAGACCAGTCGACACTCCCACCAAGAGTGTAGTAGGATTCCCTTTATCTCCACATTGTCGTTAACACTAGCTATTTCTAGTTGTTTTGATATAGGCCATACTCATAGATATGAGGTTTTGATTTGGGGTTTCTATTTGTATTTCCCTGATGAAAAGTGATGATGAGCATTTTTTCATATGCCCGTTGGCCATCTGCATATCTTCTTTGGAGAAGTAACTGTTTATTTCTTCTGCCCATTCTTTGATTGGGTGATATGTTTTCTTTTCATTGAATTATGTGACTTCTCTGTAGATCTTGGATATCGGCCCCTTGTCAGATATATGGCGTGTAGATATTTTTTCTCATTCAGTGGGGTGTCTTTTTGTTTCAGTAATGGGTTCTTCCACTGTGCAGAAGATTTTCAGTTTGATGTTGTCCCAAATGTTTACATTCCCTTTTGTTTCTTACTCATGGAGAAAAATACACAAGACATCTCTGAAGCCAATGTTGTGGAGTGGATTTCTTTTGTTTCCCTTTATATATTCTATGGTTTCAGGTTATACAACCAGTATTTTATCCATTCTGTGCTAATTTTGGTATGTTATATGACTGAGTGACCTAGTTTCACTCTTTTGCTGTGGCTGTCCTAAAACCAGGCAGATGGACATAGGAAACTGGAGCTCTAAAACATTATCTCTCACAGCCTCACTGAAGATGCTGAGTTGAATTCAATTCAGTGTACAAGGAACTATGGTGATGGTTCAGGGGTGAATTGGTGGTGGGGATTTTATGGGGAATACACCTAGAAGGAGAAAGTGTGCAAGCATATATTGTACAAAAATGAGCAATGATTAGCATGCACATGCTCTCTCTCTCTCTACACACACACACACAAACACACACATATGCATATGTGTGTGTGTATATAAATATATATATATGTGAAAACAAATAGGAAATGATATTAACCTCAATTTAGCTCAGGATAACACAAGAATTAGCACTCTGTGGAACATTTTTACTCAGAAATCATGAATTCCAGTATCTTATTTGACCACAAATTCTTATCTTTGTACCCCTTTAATTTCTTTATTACATTTTTTCTCTTGTTCAAATTTATTGATTATCCAAACTCTCCATACTTAGTTTTCCAATACATGACACGGGTTTATGTAAAAATGAATAGATGAGTATATGAATTAGCAGCATATTAAATACTGCAGAAAGAGAAATTGACTCTTAAAATCTTTGAAGTAATTATTTCATTCACTGTAAAAGCTAAGATCATTAAAGTACTCTACCAGGCTCAAAATGAGTTTCCAATTTATGTCTCTGACCTATCCTGGACCATGTTCTCCTAGCTGTAGCCACACTGGCTTCCTTCTTTTTCCTCAAGCACTACATGAAAACTACCAACTTAAGCCTTTGCTCAACTTTCCCCTCTAACTGAAACATTATCTTCTTACTTCTAGTCTCTGATCACATCCAATCCTTTTAATAAGTCTGGCTCTGACCAAAGAGGTTAGTGCTGCACTGTCCCTTTACCTGTCTGAATGCGTAATCAACCTTGCCTTATGGTGCTTTTATTTTTCTTCTAGCACATACCACCTTCTAAAATAACCATATTTAATTGCCATGTTTATTGTTTGTGTTATAATATAAGCCCTACATGCTTGGTATTCTGCTTTCTGCTAGTAGATCCACTCAGTAAATATGCCTTGTATAATGCATACAAGGAATATATACTGGAAATGTATCTCTTTACAGAACAACACAAGTTTAATCATGGGCAGTGATGACACTAAGTTGGTAGGGTGGATATTACCCCTAAGTTCCATTAAATTCATTAAACCAACCTAAAATATGTAATGACAGCTTGCCTTCCCATCACAAGTTTGAAATCAGTAACCTAGTCTACCTTTCCAAACAAATTCCCAATGTTACATGTCTTCTATTTTGAAATTTTGGAGGAGCCACTAATGCTGTTTTGTAAATGGAAATGTTGCAAATGTTTGATTCCCAGAACATTTTATATTCATTCAGTGAGTCGTCCACCCCTACATTTTCCATGTAATCAATATTGCTTTCATATGTTGTAGGAGTCAAGTACACTGCTAGACATTGGGGAGATCAGGATGAAAGTGCATGGTTCTTTGCTGAATCAGTCTGAGTTCTGCATAAGTGTTTGATGAATTCTGAATGAATGGTTATGTAGAGGGCATTGAACACTTAAGTTGAAGTGGGTGGAAAAAACACTTCATCTCTCTGGTGCTTATTTCTTTGTGTGCAAAATGAGATGGCAGAATAAACAGTTTTAAGCTGCCCCTTCTATAAGTCCATGATTTGATTCAATGGAGAACAAAACCTACTACTGAAAGTATTAGGCGTGGAGATGTGAGAAAGTGATATTTGATCAAGATTATTTTTGACAAGGATTTGCAGTATGAATTCGAACGAAAGTTAAAGTCAGAGACAAGGCAAGCAGAGAAAAACAAAAACCAATACATACATAGATGCAGAAACTAAAAGCCAGGAAAAGAGAATGTGCTTTAAAAAGTCCTTAGTTTTAAAACATAAAAAGAAAACTATAACAGTATTTTAAAGCAGATACCAACATCACTTGGTATCTGAAAATTGGTAAAGAGACTATATCTGCAGACATTTTATTATCTGTAATTCTGTTATGAAACTAAGTTCAAGTCATTCTACATTAATTTTTATGGCTATATTTACTTGCCCTAATTGCCATGTTTAAGTACAGCATTTATAAGTTCCACAATACAATCTTACACATAAAGCCAGAGTACAAAGTATGTGGTGGAAAAGTGATATGAAGGGGAAAAATTCTAATGAATGTGTGAGGTTTTATGTTTAATATTATAGGGCTGTTGCATTTTAAACTTTCTTTTTAAACTTCAAAAGTTATGGTATTTGTTATAATGGAGTAAACTGTTACCTATCTATGAAGGTTTCATCATATATTAGTTGGATGAATTTTTGTTTTCTGAAAATGTTCTGCATTGCTGTCTAATTATTTGTCATGGATTTAGATAGGGATTAAAAAGAGATACAAATGATCAGGAGAATAGGATCTTGATAAATAGTAATGTTTCCAATGCATATACTTTGACCCCAATAGAAATTTTATGAACCAAACAAATTCAATACAGGATAATTTTAAATACTGCCACTATTATGTACTCTGGAAAAGGATTTAAGGAACTTGCAGATTTTTCTGAGGAAAATAACACTGTTACATGACTGCGCATTTCTGATCATCAGTGAACAAAATGGGGTGTTTCAAACCCTGTGACTTTCAAATTCTGAGGAAGGCCCAGTTAATTAATTACAAACAGCCTAATTTTCCAAGATATATAGAATAGCTTAGTTTACATGGATAATGATGAAAGGACTAAAACATTCTGAATAGAATATGCAGATATGAAAAAAAGGAAAAGGTAGTTTGTAGTATATGTGTTGAGCTGTCATGATTTCCTTTGGGCCTTCCCATAATTTATAAGCTAGTTACCTACACTTTGCAAGCTTTCCAGCAATTTTGTCCTTTATGTAAATTAGATTATGCCAACTTGATGCACTCACTTGAAACTTGGAACATAGAAATGGTGAGTACAAGGCTTTGGCATTTGTTGATGATGTACAAAAACACTGAAATATGAATATTTCTTAAATTGTGTTCCAGTCATTAGCTTTGTGAAATATTGAGGGATATATAGCAGAGGTGGGTCAGCTACCAGGTCTGATTATCCATAGGGTTGTACTTTGAGTCAAACTTTGCAACAGAAACTTCCTGTAGCCTACCTCTTCCTGTAGTGGAACTCTCACCTCTCCTAATGGATGTTGGGGAGTTCTGTAATTATTTCTAGACAGTCATTGTAAAACTCCTCTTCTAGTCCTCCAAGTGATATTTAAAAAATTAATTTCCTATGTTTAAACCTCATTAAGATGAATATAATTGTTTGTTTTCTGGGGCTGAATGTCACTACATCTGTCAATATGACTTGATAGTGTATTGTGGCCCAACAAATTCTTGCTGTCTTGTTTTTAGATTTTTCTGGACTTTCTGTTCTTTTGATAGTTGTTCTAAAAAGTAAAATAGAGACAAAAGAGCTGGAAAAATTGATATATTTCAAGAACCAGCCTCACAAAAGCTGCAATATCTTTAAATTACAATATGCTCAAATGGATTATATATTTTTTGTAGAAATACATATATATATATATATATATATAATATTTAAACATACCTATCATTCTTTCATTTAAATGCTTTCATGAATTACAAATTAGAAATACTGCCTTTCTCAATGCAGTTATTGTCAGGGAAAAATGATCATAAAAATATCTTCCATTTGAAATACTGGAGACTATCCGCAGAAGAGTTATGGACAATGACCATTCTCTAAGAAAAGTCAATGGAAATTCAGTGAAGTTCAAAACTCAGAAATGGAATGCAGTACTGTGCTATATTTACCATGTCTAGGAAAAACCAATTTAGAGCTTAAACAAATAAAATTAAGTGTCATAGTGAGAAAGGAATACAATATACACCATTAAAAAATAGTCCATAAATATGCTTTCTCTCAGGAAGTATTTTTAAGGTATAGTGAGCTCATTAAACCCCATGAGTAAGTAGTTTTTGGTTATAATTGAGAATCTGAACAATTGAAAGTGACAAGCTCATGTTTGATTCCCCCCCCCCAGGAGTTCCTTTGTTCATTAAATTTCAATATAGGTAAGGTTTATAAGAGAACATGTGAAAATATGAACTGATATGGAGGTACTCTACTTATTAAAAGTTTTAAGAATTATTTTATATGTAGCACCATTTACCCATGAAAACTAACATGTATCTTACATATGTCCATTTTAACAGCTTCATTAATTTGCTAATTCCTTGAAACAGAGATCAAGTCTTAATCACCCTCTGTATCTCCCCTAGTATTAAGCTCATAGGTGAATTGGTCCACTAACAAAACATTGATTACCTGATTAAAAATAAGTCATTCAGTGTATATAAAAGTGGAGCAATTTTCAGTATTTTAATCTAAACGTTTGATTTTCATTCTCAAGTGTTACTAAGATAATAAAGGCAGCCATTCCTTCTGATCACAGTTTAAAAGTTATATATAAGGGGGAAAATAATCACTGATATTCAACCACTAGCCCTTACTGCCCTGCTGCCAGGTCCAATGATGTCAGATCCTCTGGCTTCAACCCAGCTTACCAGTTACATTACTTTTGTGGTTATTTCATGAATTATTCCTTTAATAGAATATAAACTTCCATATGAAGAGGGATCTGTTTGTTTCCCACTGTAATTTGCTACGACAGATTTTGGCAAATCATATAATTTTTATAGATATAAACCTGTATGTAGTGTGGGGGGGTGGAGAGAAGGAGAGAGAAAAAGAGAGAGAGAGAGAGAGAGAGAGAGAGACGGGGGGCGGGGAGGGAGGAGGTCGGAAGACCTTCAAAGTGTATGATGTATATAAAAAGAGCCAATTTTGATTAATTGAATCTATCTCGTAGAGCCCAATCTTTCCCCACTCACCCCCATCCCCACTTTGACCGAAGAATGTACTTACAAAGTGGGTGACCGAGGTTGAGGGTGTCGTATTCAGAGATGATTTACTATTTATCTTTGTGTCAAAAGGTCAGCCCAATAATATTAACTAAATGGTGCTAAAGATATGGTTACAGTACAGATATTGTATTAATCTCATCCAATGTTCCTTGCCCAGCAGACTTCATCCCTAGTTTCTATTGATTTATGGCAGCTCAAGTTAAAAGCATTATGCCCAAGCTTTCAAAAAGAACTCCTTGCACAATTTGTTGTGGTTGTGCTGCTTTGGGAGGCTCTCCTGTTTCTGTGCATGAGGACTTCTCAAGGTCATTAAAATATTGTTAACACTGGTCAACAAATTTTTACGAAAGTCATGTTACTGAAATAAAATTAGTCATTCCCCATCAATTTGTGTGTGCCCAACACGAATATGACAGTCAAATTCTAATTTTGGCTCTAGTTTTTTTTTTTATTTTTTTGTAATCTGCAATAAATGGATGTTTACATCACAAAATGCATGCCAGTAGTAAGGCCTACTATTAATACCTGTAAAAAATCAAGTCATAGACTACTTCTTAGGATTTATTTGCTTCTCTCTGTACAGTATTCCGGAATAGAATAGATGGAAGACAGTTTCCATTGTACAAAAGCACAGCCTTAAGACTCAGTTTCGAAGAGTCTAGAAATAGTCTCCATTCTTGTGGGTCATGAGTGATTTCTAAGGCATTCATGAAGCCCTCAATACCAGAACACAATACCAGAGTACTTTCCTTTCTGAAGAAAGGCTCCAAATGCTGGTGGCACTTTCGATAGAAAGTAATTGTGACATCTTCTTCTAGAAGATTCCATTGTTGGAGTCTTGATCCTAGCAATTCTGCTTATTCTTGGATAAGTCCAAATCATGAATCAGGCCATTTAGTTCTTCCTGGCCATTTAGTTCTTCCTGTGTTAGTCTGTGTGGGGTTGATGATGTACCACGGTGAAAATCTGGATCACTGCATGCTGATGGAACAGGAGAAGAACAGGTCGGCTCACCTTTGTCCTTATCAGATGAATCAAGAGAATATTCTGCTGGAGGTTCTGGAATAGGAAGTCCCTCACCATGTGGAACTGGTCTCAATGCAGTCAGAATGTTTGGGTAGACTATTCTTGACTTCTTTTGCTTCATTATTCCACCAGAAAGAAGAGAAACCAAGCAGAAATAAAAATCTTTTCTGTAGTTGGTTGGCTCTCTCCACACCATGGGGACTGCAAACGGCATTGATGGTCTTTTGCCATTTAACCACAGTGAAAGCTGTGTTGTACATGGAGCACAGCATATATGCGGGGTCCAAGACTTGTTTTGGTCACCAACTTTGCATCAGAAGTGATGCTTTTCTTCTGGTTGGCAGATGTCACTTCCCCACAAATAGAGCAGAAATTGTCCACGCTATGAACGCACTTTTGAGGCATTACTGTTCTGTATTGTACCTAAATGGATAAAATAATAACACTTCCATGGAACAGTAGCTTCAACTGTCTCGCAGAAAGTGAAATATTTCCAATGCTCAACCTTTCCGACAGGGCTTTATAGAGTGCATTCCTGATGTCAGCTTACTACAGCAGCCGCCTGGCAGTAGTATTTCTGCATCAGAAAAATGATGCAGTCAACTCTGGATGATGTGTGCATGATGGTGTTATGCAATGCAATGCAATATTACAATATTCTAGGCTGATTTAGGGTGTTGTTGCAGTCCTACTGGATAGATTTACACAGTGAAACATAAAATGAATTATATGAAATATCTTCAAAACGAGAGCTAATAGAAACTTTTCAGGGTTATATTCATGTTCAGCACACTAAGATAGTACAGATTAGGACCTTTCTAAGTCAGTAACAATCTCACTGTTGACCAGTGTTACCGAGATTCTCTAGGTAGAAAAATCAGTATGTGGTATTTACCAAACCTACTTGATCGCTGAATTTTTTTTTTTTTTAAATCAGCCATCATTATCTCTAAGAACTACTATTCCATTGAATGCTAAACTATCAGCTTGAGTCCCAAGACTCTGACTGATGGTGACACAGTCAGAATTTAGAGCCTTTCAAACTACCCTTCCGTTTATGGTAATAAAAGATAAAGAAAGAAACCAAGGCAGCAGGCATAGTCTCTGGCTGCACATTCTTACTGTTGTTTTCATCATTTTATTACAAGTAACAGGAGAATAAACATGCTGCTTGCTTTAAAGACCCCCCTCCCATTAAGAACTAATGTTTTAGCACTAAGGATAGGAAAAAAGATCACAAATTTAAGTGAAAGTATCAATTCTCATTCCTTCTAGGGAGAAAACTAAATTAGAAGTATCTCTGATTTTGAATCCTCAGATTATAGCAAAGTTTAGAAGAGGAAGCTTAAAAATCAATGCACTAAAGTAAAACTTCAGAAGGTATTGAGCTCCTGTACCATATGTTTAATTCAGTGATTTGGCTGTGAGCACTACACTGGGATGCTTTACTCTGTCTAGATGAGGAAGGCAGCATATTCTCATCATCATCCCCCAAAATCAATAACTACTGGGTTTGACTTTATCTCTTGATGTTAATAAGGTTTAGAAACACAATATTTGGAAGATTTTTTAAATATATTTTTAATATGACTTCACTGATTTTTCTACAATGTGTGTATGTTAAAAAATCTTAATGAGGGCCTCCCTGATGGCGCAACAGGTTAAGTCTCGGACTCCGAAGCTGTCCACAGCCGATGCAACACAAATTTGATCCCTAGCCAAGGAGATTCCCACATGGAATAGCAGACCTCTCCTGCCTCACCTACTGCTCCCCTCAGCAGTGTACTTCAATCAATCTGCCTGTTTTGCTCCCTGCTGTCTCTGATGAATCCGCTCACCACCCCACATCTCTGACCTATACCTCAGTTCTTGTGTGCATAAATAAATAAATCTTTAAAAAAAACTTAATGAAACCTAGGAATTTAATTTCTGTAATCTCATCTTTATTTTGTATAGTCTAGTTGAAGGTAAAACGACAGTTTCTTTGAATTTCAATAACTGAACTATAGATAGGGTAATATAACTTTTTCTGTAATACCTGGTGAGTAAAAATCTCAATTGATTTAGTTGGTCTTATACTCTGTGTTAAAAATGCCAGAATCATAGACACATATGTATGTGTATATAGGCATATATGTGTATACATAATTCATATGTATATATTCCCATGCATATATTTGAAACTAAATGGCAGTTTATGAATGACTTTGCAATTATATCTTAATTGAAGTAAATTTGCATTATTCAAATATTGAGCAAACATTTATTACTGGAAATGTTTTTATAATTTCTTTTTTTAAGATTTATTTATTTATGCATACAATGCTGGGGTACAGACCAGAGGCGTGGGGCGGCGAGAGGGTTCACCAGAGACAGAGTGGGGAGCAAAACAGGCTGATCAACGGAAATACATCGCTGAGGGGAGCAGCAGGAGAGGCAGGAGAGGTCTGCCTTGCCATGTGGGAATCTCCCCGGACAGGCGTTGAAGTTGCATCGCCACTGCTGACAGCTCCACAGAGCAGCGCGTAACCACTGTGCCACCAGGGAGGCTCGTTTTTATAATTTCTTGATTAAAAATTCAATGGCAACTCTTTCTAACAAAAAACAAAATTTTGTGGTAGGTCAGATACAATTTTAAGTCATAATAATGACTTGAAATCTATTTTAATATCAAATTTTAAAGCAGGAAACTTAACGTGGTATCATTTTCATAAATGCTAAATAATTTTTTCACAGTTATTTTGCCTATCTCCTCAGAGGTGTGAATCTTTGAAACTAGAATAAGCACTCATAATGAGTTTTTTTTTTTTTCTCAGTTATGTGAACACACATCCAAGGCAGACTTCTTTAGCCTTTCAACTTTGTTTTTGTCTTGTTTTTATTCCCCATGAATAATTTCAGTATGTCTTTACTTGAAAACAAACTTCACAGGTGATTTTGGAAAATGGGGATAAATATTTCCAATACTGTAGAATACACATCTACTCCAAGTTTTTCCAGCCTTGACACAGTAAGAGACTATGATTGCAGGGAAGGAATTATTGTGCTGCCATTTGTTTTACCTTGAATGTGCTGAACTTGGTGCCTTGTAAGGCAGAACTGGTGCTCCCTTTTGCCTCTATCTTCATCTCTTTTATTCTTCTCTTTGCCTTTGATAAGCTGGTGGTTTCAGGATAAACATTTTAAGATGTAACCAAATAAAAAAAACCTAGGTAACTTTTACTAAAACACTACTTGGTTCATGGTCTCAAGAAGTATTTCTTTTAGTTTTATTTGCTTTATAATCCACTTGGTTCTCTAAAAGGAATATCCAAGACATTTTCTGAGGTTTATATTTGAGTCTCAATTATTGATGATCCTCGCCAAATAAATCAAATTCACCAGAAAAAAAGAAAAATAATACTATTTTTACCCTACTACCTGTCAGTGAACTTGTAAAATAAAGTGGAGGCTACCCTAACTCACTTTGTAATAAGAACTATCAAAAACTATTCTTTTAAGAAGGGAAGGACTCAAATGGCATGCCATAAGTAGTCAAATCAATATTAGACTTTACAATGAAAGTAGACAAATGTATCCTCAATAGTTGATTTTCACTCTCAAAATAGTTGAATTCAGCATACACACACACACACACACACACAAAAAAAAAAACATTTCATATAATATGAGATTCTGCTACCAAAAATTTTAGAAGGATCAATTTGTAAGACTACTTGGGCATAAACACTTAAAAATATACTTCTATAATAGAGCTCCAATTTGGTTTTGACTTCCAGTTTTATCAGATTTTAACCTCATAACAAAAATAAATATATTGAGACAATATTAATGCAAACAAAAGAGCTAATGATAACAGAAAAGGCTGAAAAGCAGATTGTTGAACAACAAAGATGAAGACACATGCATAAATGGAGCAGAGCTGACAGCTCCTGCTAGGTTAAAACAGATACAGTGTTAACAAAGGCTAAAATATTTCCAACCATGGTGTTACTGAAGAGTTTGGCAGTTGATAACCTTGCAGTCTCTTTCCCAAATTTAAAAAATCATATCTATATTAAAAGTACCTTTTTTGTTTGCTTATAAATTCTTAAGTGCTGTGATGTAACTTATAGTTCATATATCTATATCTATCTATATCTACCTAGCTGTAGATATAAGTAGATCAAGAGTGTCCTATATATTGATCTCTATCTGGCTATTATATATCGGCAGATAGACTATCCAGTATTGTAGAATACATGACTACACTCAGATTTCCAACCTTGACACAGTTACTGTAAAGGAGGTCATGATGTTAAGAGATTGTTTTTTCAATGATTATCTCTGTATCTGTCTGTCTGTATCTGTCTCTCTCTCTATCCATCCATCTATCAATCCATCCATCCATGACAAATTGTGCAAGTATTCTTATTTCTGTAATTGTCCATATTAAATTGACCAGGCTTAATTTTTCTACATGCAATCTAAAAACATATTTTTAATTATTAAAAAAAAAACAAAAACAAAGTTTAAAATAGCTTCAGAGTCATCTTAATGTGGGCATTTAAAAGGAAAGACTGGCAAAGCTTTAAACCGAAGGAGAACACACCAATTAACTAGTCAGCATTAACTTCCTTCAGAACTCCAAAATAAGTTTAATTATTCAATAATTCAGAGCAGCTTTAATTTTAAGCAATTAGAATAAAGAAAACAAGCGATTGTCTTCTTTTGCAGCTGGGTCTCAATGAAAAAGATAAAGAAAACAAACCTTTATTTTTTAGTAATCATCAGCCAACATGTAAAAACAGTAAATTATTACAAAGTAAACTTCTTTGGAAAATCTTTTATTTTTGCTTGAGACTTTCTGAATTATGCAAAGTTAACGATTTCTTTAGTAGTAGAGCTCTTACTGTGTTCTTTAATACTGATTCTGTTTTGTAAAACTTGGGTAAGCAAATCACTCCATTTGGATCAGATATAAACCAGGGCCTTCTTGGTGGCGCAGGGGTTGAACGCAGTGCTGTGGAGCTGTCAGCAGTGTACAATGCGAGTTTGGCGTGTGATGCGAGTTCGAGGCCCAGCCGGGGGAGAATCCCACATGTTGCGCAGACCTCTCCTGCCTTACCTGCTGCTCCCCTCAGCAGTGCATTTCCCTTTATCTGCCTGTGCTGCTCCCCACTCTGTCTCTGGTAAACCCTCTCGCCGCCCCACGCCTCTGGCCTGTACCCCAGCTTATATGTATAAATAAATGAATCTTTTTTTAAAAAAAGATATAAACCAAACCACATTTCCAATAAAAGTAGCATTTGTTGGAGTTATATTTTATACATTAAAACTCCCACAATATTAGGCAGAGTAGAGGATAAATGCTCAATGAATGTTGCTTAGAGCATGTTGCTGGCTTGGACTCAACTGTGACTGCAACATGTTTTTTTTTTTTTTTTTTTTTTTATTCTTGGGTAGAAACCAAAAGATCATCAAGACACTCACATGGTAGAGGCTACTGGATGTTCATGGACCTAGGAAACAGAAATTTCCTCTTCACAAGTGGCATTTATTTTCTCTATTCATATTCCCTGAGCCAAATCAAGACCATAGTAATGGGCCTGTAGTAGCTTAGGAGTTGTCTCAGCACTATCACATCCAAAGCCTAAAATCGATCCCCAGCCAGGGAGCTTCCCATGTGGCACAGCAGACCTCGTCTGTCTCACCCGCTGCTCCCCACAGCAGTGTATTTCAGTAGATTTGCCTGTTCTGCTCCCTACTCTGTCTCTGGTGAATCTTCCCCTTACCCACGTCACCCCCATCCCACACCTCTGGCCTACACGCCAATTTTTTCTATGCATAAATAAATAAGTAAATTTAAAAAAAAAATCTACAGAAAAACTTGGCAAAAATAGGTTGGAATAAATTAATATATTATTCAGGGATAGCAAATAATTGAGCACAACTATACCATCTTGATCACAAATTATTTATCCCCTCAGTTACACATATATCTTGTTCTCTCTTCCTCAGCTAAAATACACTCACATCTCTCCAAAAATTCCATCCAATCATGGCAGAAGTTGAAATCTCAGAATATCACAATAATAAATGTAGTCCACAGCGATTCCAAAAATTTACCTGGACAGGGAACCATAAGGCAGGGAATGTTCCTTTACTAGTGTTAAACAATTCTGTCTTGAGATAGCTGATCTGTTTCATAGGATAACACCTCTGTTTATTGTTCTGCCTGATTCTGTGTTTATTCTTAGAGTAGTGCTTGCTTTTCTATTATCATTCTTGGCTACACATGAAGAAGCCATATGCCAACTTTGAGCACTGAGCAATTTTCTTTTCCTGCCTCATGCCCATAGAAGATTAGAGGTCCAAGATGTTTTAAATTCCACATAATCACATTCTTTTTTATCCATAATCATATTTTTATCCAGGTGGATCACTCATTTGGAAACTTCATTTTAATGTCTTTGTTTCCAATACACTGTATGCTGGAAACCACATCCATAATAATATTCCAGTCATGCTTCTTTTTCTAAATATATTACCTGTACCATGAGCTTATCAGGTGCAAGTAAGAGGGCCACACCTTTATTGCTGTCCCCCACCTTGTGCTATTTTGTCAATCTTAAGTGGTTTACTATACAGCAATTTAAAGCATTGAGAGATGCTTCTTAACTTATTTTTAATGCTAACATATGAGAAACGATTGCTTCTTTTACCATGCAAAAAGACAGTGCTTCTGGGTTCTCTTTATTCCTCACTTGTAAATCAGCTAATTCTTCTCTGGGCTCACTCTTTTTTCATTGTAACTTCTCAAGTACAACCAATAGTCACCAACATACATTAGTATCATTCTGTTTCACAACAATGTTGTCTGAAGCTATAAACAACCAAATCAATTCTTTTACTTACACCCAGAAAGCCAAATTCTGAACCATGAGAAATGTCTTCATATAGAGTTTGAGATGGCCATCAAGGGAGTTGGTGAGATAAGCATCCCAAAAACCCAACCCCCCAAATTGTGGAGGGCAAAGGAATGTGAGGGAAATGCAGAGCTTCACATTCCCAGGTCCAAGGTGATGCTGGCAATCTTAGCATGAGTCTCAGTGTTTGACTTCCCCAGCAGGGTGTTTTCTCAGCAACGGGCAGATGTTTGTTTCTGATGCCACATCAACCCCAGAGGGACACAGAATTTTACAGGATGTAACACAATTTTCCAAGTTCCCAGGAATGCACGTAGAGCCAGTTAACAGTTAATCACGATGACAGGGTAGAAATGATAGAGAAGAAAAAGGGTAGTTAGGAGTTTAATTTCATTTAATCCTAATTTTGAGTCAAGGGGAGCTTTTGTTGTTGTTGTTGTTGTTGTTGCAAAATGGAGGGGATGCAGCTGCTAAGGCACTGGCTTACTATATTCTTTTTCTTTGCAGTAGTTACAGGGATGGTTTTATCAAATGCTTTTCAGGTGCATAACATGAACACTGTAGTTCCAGCCTCTGTTAATGATTACCTTGTTGCCCCCCTCCCCCCTGGTGGTCTGGGAGTTAAGTCTCAGCACTGTTGGTGCTACACTAAAGTTTCAGTTCAATCTCTGGCCAGGGAGCTTCCCACATGGCACAGCAGACCTCTCCTGCCTCACCCGCTGCTGCTCCTCTCAGCATGCATTTCAGTCAGTCTGCCTGTTCTTCTCGCCCACTATCTCTGGTGCATCCTCTAAACCCCCCACTTCTCAGGCCTACACCCCAGTTCTTCTATGCAAAAAAGAAGAGAAAAAATGGTTACCATGTTGCTTACTAATGGGTTTAAACTCAATCTGACAAGTTTAGTATTTTTAGTAGACTAGCTACCAACTTCTGTAAGCATTTTTTTGTATCAGTTTTCAGTAGGTTATGATATGGCAGCAAACACTCTGCAAATCTTAGTAAGCTACAACTAAAGTTAGTTTATTTTCATTACATCTTGGCTGTAGGTCAGCTGTGACTTTGCTTCCAGATTTCTTCTTTTTGGGATCCAGGCCAGAGGAGCAGATCCTACTTGAGACTTAAGATTCTATTATATAGAGAAAAGATGTCAGAATCACCTGGAAGGTTTTTAATCTCACACTCAGAAATGACACATGACATTTGCATTCAAACATCATGGGCTAAAGCAAGTCTCACATCCTATCCTGATGTTAATGAGGTAGACAGCTATCATTTTATCCCATAGCATGGTACAATTGATCATAGATGTGAAATAAAATAATATCCTCATTTTCTATCCCAGGGTAGTAGACTCTGGAATTGATTGAAGGCTAGCATTCTAAGGTTACAATGTTAACCTTAGACTATATTTTCTTCTAAAGTCCAGGACAATAATCAGAAGCAAATGAGTATTTAATTTCTTTGTGATCCACTATCTTTATTATTTTATTTTGCTTGCTATAGGACTTATATTAACTATATTAAAGACTAGAATAAAGGATTAACCTAGTGATATAATTTCTACTGAGGTCCAGTGGTCTCATCTTAAACCAATGCTTTAGAAGTATTAATTTATTTTCAAATCAGGGAAAAAGAACTATGTAAAAATATTTAACTTCAAAAATGCACCAAATGTTTTGATTTTAGGAGGAAAATACCTTCAACCAACCCACACCAATTTAGTTGCCCTTGGTCTCACTTGGAAACGTAGCAGATATCAGCAAATTTAGTTTTCTAGGACAGATTCAGCCCATCATCTGTTTATATGGGTAATAACTATTCCCATTAGTTTATATACTGCCACTGATTTCATATTACAATGACAGGATTGAGTAATTTCAATAGGTGCTTTTCAAAATTCTGCAAAAATACAGTATGACCTTTTGCAGAAAATTGTCTTTAATCTTACCCTTTAAAGAAAAATGTTCTCAACCTTAACTCCATAACATTAAATCTCAATTAAATAGTAAAATTTAATATAAAGTGATTTGACACTGAGAGACTGTTATTTTATCTCCTAAAAATCACATATAACATTAAAGTATGGTGAGTAAGCTGTTCACCATAGCTTCAATTTGCTACATAATCTGTTTAATGCTTGTGCTGATATTGAACAACAAAACTTATAAAACCTGAACAAAATGGTTGATTTGATAATTCTTTGTAGACCTGGCTACAGGTAAACTCCAGATTTTCATTTTAAAAAAGTTTAATATCATATGGTCTTAATGAGTACCAAAAGGAAATTTAAAGTAAATCAAGTATATCCAATATGAATGATCCTGAAATAAATGCAGTTTGAAACAAGGTATTAATATTTGACAATTTCCTTCATTAAAAATCTCTCTCCAATTATCTGTAGTCTTGATCTTTATTAGGAACAGATATTCTAACCTTTTGTAAGTTTTGGTTGGTTTCATATTTAATTTTTCCAGATAGTAAATTTAATTAATGAAACTACTCCAATAAAACATTTTATTCTAAAGAAGTAAGGTGCTATTTGGGGGAAGCAGGGCATTTAAAACATTGTTATCATTCATGTTTTGTAATATAAACAGATACCTGGGACATTGGTTGCTAGTGCTGAAACAGATTGCTTACTGCAAAACTTATTTGTAACAATCTTTATTATAAGACTTGAGCAATTCTCAGGGAAACACAGAACCTTAGGCAAAGACCTTTCCACCCAGCACCCAAATGGCAGGAGACTTCTATTCAGTTCATTCACAATTAAAGCCTGGTGAAATATTTCAGGAATATAAAGAGGTGATCTCTCTCGATACAAATATGTTAATTGCATATTTAACATATCACTGAAGCCAGTACTTTGATATTATGTGGTTGTGTTATGTGTTTGGTCTAGAAATAGATGTAACTAAAATGGAGCATTAGGCTAGCAACTAAAGCAGTCATTTGTTTATGAGTACATTGATAAACAAACTTAGAGAGTCAAGGATAGATAAAAACTTCACTGAACCCAAAATATACAGGCCCTGATATATACCTCTAACAGCAGGAACTGAGTAAGACCTGAGTTAAGGCAATCTAAGACTCTTTGGACTCATGCCTGTGGGGGTTTCCAAAGTCTTCTCCAGATTTGGCATCTCTCACTGGAAGCTCTTCTCAGAGAAGCAACAGTCCCCATGCCAATAAGCTGAAATCCACAAGAGTATTCCAGAAACCAAGCACTACTGGTTTCTCGCTGGTCTCCTAAACCTCATCTAAGTATTTTTTTTTAAAGATTTATTTATTTATGCATACAAGCTGGGGTACAGGCCAGAGGCGTGGGGCGGTGAGAGGGTTCTCCAGAGACAGAGCGGGCAGATCAGCGGAAATACACTGCTGAGGGGAGCAGCAGGCGAGACAGAAGAGGCCTGCCGCACCATGTGGGAATCTCCCCGGCTGCTGTGGACAGCTCCACAGTGCAGCGCTTAAACTCTGTGCCACCAGGGAGGCCCACATCTTAGTATTTTCTTTTAAGATTTATTTGTTTATGCATACATGAGCTAGGGTGTAGGCCAGAGGCACAGGGGGTGAGAGGATTCACCAGAGACAGAGTGCGGAGCAAAACAGGTAGATTGACTGAAATACACTGCTGAGGAGAGCAGCGGGCGAGACAGGAGAGGTCTGCTGCACCATGTAGGAATCTCTCTGGCTGGGGTTCGAAATCGTGCTGCAGTGGCTGTGGATAGCTTCATAGGCTGAGACTTATCCCCTTGTGCCACCAGAGAGGCTCTCATTTTAGTATTAATTCCCCACACCCTTTTATTGCTAGTTGTGTCATTGTATACTTTATTGTTATAATGTGCATTTCCACTTATATATCATATTGTTAACTATACTTGGTTGTCCTGAGTCATGAATGAAACCTCTCCACCCAAGTGGAAGCTAGCATTTGAGTTTGTGGAAAAATTTTTCTCTATGTGTCTCCACTTAAATCTTTATATGAAAACATAGTGAAGGCTGAAAATTATATTGGCCAGGTTACACTTGTATGGACTTTGGAAGCTTCCTAACAAGTAAAAGCCTGAAGAAATCAACAAATCTTCTAGAACCCATAAGAGAAGGGAAGACAGAGAGAAAACTGTGGACCCCCAAGATTGGCAAGAAAAACAGGTGAACAGAGAGTCATGCTTTCCTAAGCAGGACCTCAATTGGATCCAGCTGTGGGGTAAATATGACCTGCAGTTTGGTGAGTTACTGGTGAAGGATCCCACAATATGTCACTCCAAAATATCCCTCTTTAATATAAAAATTATTTTGCAGTGAAGACATAAGACACAGTAAATCCAAGGAAAAATACCACTTTTCTGGCGAAAGACAGGGTATAAATTTTCCTTCTACGGGAGACATAATTTTATCAGCCCAAAGGAATCTTCAAAGAAATCCTACTCCATATAATTATCTTTGCAGTGTCTGTAGCCCATTGGAAACCTAGAAGTGGGTTTCCTTTGTCCTGTCATTTCTCTGCAAGCACATCAATCCTTGTTGAAGATACTATAGAAGATGGAATTCTAAGTCACCGTCTTGACATACTTCTCGCTTAGCTTTGATGTGTGTCACATTCATTAGTAAACTTTCTCTGGGGAATTTGTCTCGTTAGAATTCCAGCAGAAACCTAATATGAGTCAGGTACAGTTCCCCCTCCTGCTCTGAAAGATCAGTGTGTACAGCTCTCTAAGAGGTACAAACATGGAGGCACAACAATTCATGGAGTCTCCTCCCGTCGTTTTGTGAGGTTTAGCTCCAAGATCCCAACCCGATTTTCACAGTAGATATGGAAGAAAAATTTCCTCAGGATTCTGGCTAAGGAAGGAGAAAAGGAACCTTTTTGAATATAGCACAGACCTCAGTTCTTAACAAAGTCAGTCCTCAGGGGGACCTGACCTGCTGGGCTATGTGGTATGCAGAGCCTAACTGACGTAGGAGAAGGGGAAACCCCGTTCTAGCCTCACTGTAGCCATCCTTTCCTACCCAAATGGAAAGGGGAGGGGGAAGACAAGCTAAGAAACGCTTGTGAATTTCACAGTCTGAAGGCTTAGGTCACATAGAAAAGACTTAAAGTGATGTATCCCAAAATTTTTAAATATGGTTCTCCTTGGGGAGAATAAGATAAGGAACAGAGAGAGGCTTCTGGAGAGTCTGTGTATGTTTTTGCATATTTATGTGATTTTCAAAAGTCATGTGATAAATATTTAAATTTATAATGACCAGAAATTACTACCTTAACATAAACGTATATGAAGGGTTTATCCTACCCTTGCAGATGACAATCTAAGACCTTTGTAGAACTGTAAACTAGGGGGAGCAGTCTTCTAACACTGTGAACAAAAGTTGTAGTCCAGTTGTTAGGCCCTTGAATATGAAAAAAAAAAAAAATGTTCAGAGAAAGAGCCTCATTCTATCTCTCTTGGGAAAGAGAGATAATGATGTGAATTGCTGTTCTGGGAAAAATTTTTCCCCTTATGTTCTGAAAAAGCTATTCTTTGTGAAAGAAATACTTGACAGTCATTTAAAAGCATATACTTCCCACTTCCAAATATCCTAAAAGCTACATGAAAGGCTGTGAAAATAACGAGTTCTGTTTATAATAAGTATGTGTGACATTGTAAAGGAATTCCATTATAATAGATAACAAGAGCTAGCCTTTACACAAGTCCACCTTTCACACATGAATAGAAAGCAAGATTAGGGGAAATCATGCAAACCCCAAAATGAATATCAGTCAAGAACTTGACCTTCAGTGAGGGACTATTTTATATAAGGTAATTAAAGAAGCATCAGATTTTGTTATCTACAACTAATATAAATCAAGTGCTACAGAGAAAGCTGAAAATCTTTGCTAAGAGGATATTTTAGTTTTAAAATAGGAAGATACCTAACAGGTGATATTTTAATTACTATGAAATTTAAAAACTATATGCAGTTAGGTATTGAAACATACAACTACCAGACATTGTCTGATAGTATCTCAATTGGAAAGAAGCATCAATTGCTATCATTTATAGATTTTTATAATTCAGATTTGATAACTGGTAGTTATAAGATGGTTTTTAGTGAAAGAGATTTCTAAATGCAAAGAAAATATTGTGTATGTGTTTACTTACTTGATCCATAAAAACCCATTTCATGTTATTTCTTTTTATATTCTTTGCAAAGATTAGATTGGTATTATCTCAAACTGTTTTACAGAACTACTGAAAATAATAAATAGCTTAAAAAGTATCTGCAAAGATGATCAATAGATCCATACTTGCTATACATTCAATAGAAGTTCATTGAGAACACTATGTGTCAGCTATTATATTAAGAAAGGTAGAATGGGCAAATATAATTATTACATAAGGAATATTTTATTCTGAAATATTTATATAGAACTTAAAGTGGAGCGGTTCAAAAGAAATATATGAATGTTAAACTATATAAAATAAAAATTATTCTTTATGTGTTTTGCTTCAACATGTACAATATCATTGAAAAGAGTCTAAATTGTCCAATATTTTTAAAACATTTCACTTACAAAATCCCAGCATAAAGTGGACATAGTCATTTAATTTTGAAACTTGGGCAAATTAGAAGAAATGAAACAAGTGGTAAACATTGCCCAATAAAGTAGCATCTGTCCAATACAAACTTAATAAGAACACAGTATTTTTCACCCATTTAGGTCGCCATAGTATTTGAACTTCATGAATCTTATTATGACTAAAATAAATTAGGTGATGGTTTAATTCTTATTTTCTCTAAATTATAAGCACTTTGTGCTTTGGGCTATATTCCCTATTCATTTTATTTAGTATTTATTCTTTAATTTTGAAATTTGGAACTCAAATTAGAAGAAATGAAATGAGTGATAAATATTTAAAAGACAAATATTTGATAAATATTTGGAAGACAAATAAAAATGGCTCTGGAATGTTATATAACAATGATAATGAGAAGACATACTTGGAACAGAAAAGAAAATCAATAAAAATATGTACGAAAAAAGAACAAAATAGGAAGTGTGAGATGTTTGTGTTTGAACCAATTTACTTGAAATATTGTTTTAGAAGACCATTAGTATTAAATGATCATAATGTGATATCTTTGTTCATTCAGCAAATATTTATTGAGCATCTACTGTGTCACAGACATTGAAAGGTGAATCAACGAACATCATGTATTTTACATTTGTAGAATTCATGTTCATCCTTATTATCTTATGAAAGGCCCAAGGCAAAGACATATTGAAGACAGGTACACAGAAGGTTCTAGTTAGGACTGGTCATCTGTAGCATCATAGTTGCATACAGGAATATTTACCTCCACAAAAGATGCTGAGGCTTTGTCACTCTTATTTTTAGAGTACCCTGTAAGGACTGGAACCAGACAAGGCAATCAAGAATGATGCAGATCTAAATAAAGCAGTTCTATTATAAATTTCTCCGTTCAAAGGATGCTATATATGAAAATGTGTGTGCTTAAGTTCTAACCTCCTATTATATAATTTGCAATAGTATTGCCCATTTTCTTCCCATTCTCTCATAAAATCACTTCAGTCGGCCATCTGGATGGGCCTCAGTGTTGTCATAATGTGAACCTGTGATTGTAATGTCTCCAAACTGGTTTCCCACACAGAGAGAAAACCAGAATCCAACGGTTCTAATTGTTGTCCTTTAAAGAGATGAAAAATTAAAAAGTGAAGGAAGGAGATGGAATCAGAACATGGTGGGTTCTTAGGATGAAAATGAAAAAGTTGGTAATCAGAAAAATCAAAGCTGTTTTAACAGGCCCTTTGTTTCCAATTCAAAGGAAAATTTAAGTATTCTGGTTTTTCAAAGTTGAAAAAGTTGTTTCTACTAGAAGAACAAATTATATTTCTGATTTGCATGGAATGGATTTTAGGACACAAGCACAATACTCATCTTCTCTAACCTCTTAGGGAAAATTGTTTAAATTACTGCCAAAGATTCCTCAGATTGGTTGGCAAAAAGGAATATGTGAATGTTTGCATTTATTTCCATTAAAAAAAACTGAGAAAAACTTTTTAAAATGGATAATCCTGCTTGCTCTATAAATATAATGATAACTACTTTCCATGGAAACATATTTTTCTACCTGGCACTAAGGAGTTAAGCTGTAAGAACAATTAACAGTTCAGGCTAAAAGTGCTAGAACATGAAGGTGGGAAAGTGTGAACTTGACTGTCTCCTGAGTTCCTATTATTACCAAGTTTATTTCTCTCTCACTTCATTTTATCACCTTTGGCTTTCACTTCAGGGAATGTAGAAATATAAAGGAGAAAAATTTTAACATGTTTACACTGCACTTTTCATAATCAAAATAGTTTCATAGGCATTGTCTATGTTGTTCAACAGTAGGACATATAAATAAAAGTAAGTAGGAAAAGAATTTGAGTGAATACTCTTCTTAAAATATAAAGAAAATCCCACAAAAAGAAGTATATTGCTATAACATTTCAGTAACTACAATCATGAGTATACTTAGACATTAATAAAACATTTCTGTTAGAAAAAAACTTGAATGAAAAAATCCACCCATAAAAACATGGTCTAAAATTTTCCTAGGTATTGATAAATTGCTCTTCAATGGTATTGAAGATATTTATACCAACTCAAAATTATATGTAATATTAAATATTTGTGTGTGTTTCAAGATTCTAATTGGTGTGACTGGATATGAAAGACTGTATGTAAATCATTAGTGTTTTAGATACTGTTCCATAAAATATGCCAACAATAATGTACTGAAATGCATTCACTAAAGATATATTATCAGATTTTTAAAATTTATTTATGTATACAAGCTGGGATGGAGGCCAGAAGTATGGGGTGGTGAGATGATTCACTAGAGACAGAGTGGGGAGCAGAATAGGCAGATCTACTGAAGTACACTGCTGCGGGGATTAGTAGGAGAGTCAGGAGAGGTCTGTCATGCCCTGTGGGAATCTCCCTGGCTGGGGATCGAACTTGTGCTGCAGTGGCTCTGGATAGCTTCATAGTGCTGCAACTTAACCCATTGCCCCACCAGGAAGGCACTATTATCAGATATTTTTTAAAAAGTTGAAATTAATGTTCTTACAATCAGTGGCATGAATATTAGTCCTCTGTCTCATAGATTGCAGTTTAGTTTGTCATCTGTGGTAACCAATTTTAATGTAATCTTTCCTGCAGGACTAGGAAAGTTCTGATGACAAATGATGGTGATTATAGCATGATTCACCTTAAAGAGGAAAAGAAAAAGAGACAACTAAATGTTCTAAAAGAGAACATCAGGTCATCGGGCCTTTTTCTTCATAAACTTGGAAGCAAAATTACTTATCTTCTATAAGTATGATGGAGACAGTTGGATTAAGGAAGCTTGTGCTCTTATCACTATTGACTATGAGAATAAAGGCACACACAGAGCATGACTAGAAATCACAAACACAGCCACCAATCCACACTGATGGCTGATATGACTAACACATGACTGTTATGGGAGATTTATTTGTGGTTGATGGATGAGGTGATTTTGAAAGAATGACAGCAGTTAACCAAGCAAAGTGAGCGATGAGTGGTTTGAAATGAGAGTTGGAAATTCTGGAACTATGGGGGGAGGGGCGGGGGGAGAAGGTAATAAGAAATCTCTTGAAAATGAAAAGTGTTGTCAAATTTTGATGAAAATACAGATGTTAGATAGCCTTTATTTATATTAAGGCTACTTAGCATAATTTCCTGCCTCTAACCTGGTTTAGCAGTGGCAATGGAAATTATAATTGATAATTCCTCTAGAATTAGTATAATATATTCAGTTACAGATGTATTAATAACAAACATTCACAGGGAAGAAAACACTAATGATTTACATACAGTCGTTCATACCCAGTCACACCAATTAGAATCTTGAAACACACACAAATATTTAATATTACATATAATTTTGAGTTGGTATAAATATCTTCAATACCATTGAAGAGTAATTTATCAATACTTAGGAAATT
The DNA here is from genome assembly GCA_004024925.1 of Scalopus aquaticus. NCBI lineage: Eukaryota > Metazoa > Chordata > Mammalia > Eulipotyphla > Talpidae > Scalopus > Scalopus aquaticus. The sequence continues at coordinate 159,934 of PVIJ01001750.1, forward strand.
TTAGACCACGTTTTTATGGGTCAGCAATTTATTACCAGATATACAACTTAGAGAAACACTTATATTTGGGTAAGAGTATATGTATACAAAAATGTTTATCATTTCATATAATTGCAGAATATTAGAGACAATCTAAATAATCATATAAATAACTGACAAATAAATTGAAGTAGAAAATAATAAACTGAATGAAATGAAAGACCTGGACTAATAGGTATTATTAATACATCTAAAACCAAAATGTAATGCAAAAATAACAGAATATGTCTAGTAGTATGTCACTATACTCACTTTAAAAATGGAAACTATCTGTGTCTTAAACACATGCAGATCGATAATAAATGAATAAAAATATGCACAGTGATGACAAATAACAAATCAGGATATAAGAAAGAGGAATTCGCATGTGGTGGGCATATTATCTCTATCGGCAATGTTTCACTTTTAAAAGAAAACAAATATAATAAAATGCAAAGAATAATGAAGCCAGGCAGTGATTACAATGGGCATGTTTTTACATATTTTTATATATTTTTTGGATGTTGAAAATGTTTTATGGTGAAGGATTACTAATAGCCAAAAACAGGGACCAGGGGTGGAGTTAGAAGACTGATTACAAAGGAACATGAAGAAACATTTTGGATGGGTGGCAGTATCTTTATCTTTTATCTTCACCGTGGTGGTCACATGACTCCATATATTACCAAATGTCATATAATTAAAAGTCTAACATTCAAGAATTTTATTATGTGTAAATTACAAAGCAAGTTTTAAAATATCGCCTCAGGCTTCCCAGCCCTAAAACAAAAAAAGAAAAAAAATGGCAGAGTGTTCTATAATGGCTTATTGCTCTGTGAATGTCCAGTTTCTCTTAGAGTTTTCTTCTCTTTATTTTTCTATATCCCAATACCCCACTCCTGTCTTTCTTTGTTATTTCCTGTTCAATTTGAGCAAATGCCTGTCCTGCTTTTTATGTCTTCCAAGGTCTTCATTGCCAGAGTCCCATTAGCTTCTCTGAGAATAGTGGCCCAGATTAAACTGATCACAGAAAAACTCAAGTCATTTCACTAGCCTACTGGCCCCTTTTCTTCCCAGTGTCCCCACACATACTCTGCTGCAGAGCCCAGCCTGGAAAAGGTGCGTTAAGGAGAACAGGCACTTGGTAGCTTCTTTAAGAGAGAGAAGATGTGATGAGCTTTTTGGAAGATGTGTTTGTTAGCTTTTGGAATCAACTGTGATACCTAACTTGACTAGGAGATATCCATAGATTGTGGAGTCTGGGAAATATAGACATTGTATGTGTTTCTTAGTAATTACAATGTAAAAGCGGAAGTCAAGGTCATCACTGAAACTTCCCATTGTTGCCTAGTTGCAGGATGTTGCTGCCTGAAATCCAAGCTAGAATTCTGTGCACTCTGTACCTTGTTCCAATTCCAGGTCCTTCATGTCATTCCAGCTTCTTGCACCTCAAACTTTTAGACTGCAGGCTACTTGTTGGTTCAATCTTTACTCTTATAGTCCATCTCTAAACCCAGTTTGAAGTCAGTATAACAAACATTGACCTGGAATGTTCTGGGTACTATTATAGAGGTTAAGGGTCTCAAGGGGATGAGACATAGTGGTTGTTCTCAAAGGTGTCAGAGCCTAAAGGGAAATATACTTATCTCATTTCAGCTTTGAGATATTTAGATTAGCAACTTGTGTTTGCAATCTCAGTGTTGACCTCTATAATATATCTTAAGAAATGCTCCCCAGTAAACTCAACTTGGCATTTCTAGGAGACACTCCAGTTATGAAGAGTGAAGTGTTAAAGAAAAATAACCATGACATCAAAGAATTAGATTTCTTTCAGATTTTCAATGTAGCATGATATAGGCAGAAATCAGTAAATTTGATAGGGAATTAGGACAGATCTTAGATATTACCAGTTCAAAGAAATTATCTCTAGATCGCCTTTTTCTTCCAAAGCATGTAATCACCATTTATTCCATTATTACTTCCTCCATTTCATGTAATTCTTTTGATAACCCCTTAAACATGTAAGCGAGAAAGCAAAGATGAGGAACAGATGAACAATTTTACTGGATTTGGGCATGACATCTCTACAAGAGAAAGGCAATATTTATAAAATATTTTTATACCCTTTAAAAATATTAAACTTCTGGGTTACTTTTTAGTGAATGTTTTTGTATATGCACTATAATTTTGTATATGGTTTTAATTTAAAAGTATGAATGCTAAAAATAAGCAAAATGAAAAAAAACATAAGCAAAATGAGAAAACACATCTGCTTACCTTTTCTTTAAGCATTTGTAATTATAGGAAAAAAGAACATTTCTATAAATGTAGTAGCAATATTAGTTTTTTAATCTTTTTCTGTTTCAAAACCATCATTTTTAGCTTTTTGTTAACCTAATTTTTAAAATCACTGACATGAGTGTAAGAACACCATGATTTTTTCTTAATAGCAATTATAGATGATGATAAATCACAGAAATTTGTGGGAATTAAAACATAGTAAATCCCAAATGATTTTCATTTTTATCACTAGCAATGTCTAACATTAATTGGAGAGTTTAATGACCAATGTGAAAATCTCAAGGGAAATTCACAAACACAATTCCCTACATATAAAAGCTAGCCATTGAATGCTGCCTAACTTTATCTGTTGTATTTTTATATTGAAATCATAATTTTTCAGGATTCTTCAATTTATGTGATCTGAGATTCATATAAGCCAACTTCAATTATTAATGAAAGCATTAGAATCAAACAGTTATGAATTCTTAAAGAAAAAAATAAGACTCTGATTCTCAAAAATAGTATTATTGTAACTTGATATTCCAATTTTATAAAATCAAATTGTAAATGGCATATCTCACTGTAATTGAAATATTCATTATTGACCAAGATTGGGCATGAATAGATTGTGGTATATGATAGAATGTGAAAATTTTAAACTCATATACACAACACGGATATGAGTTACTTTAATAATAAAAACAAAAATGTTTCTATAAAGTTAATTTACTTATTTAGACAATTTCTGCCACTCAGGTATACTTGATTCCATAGTTAAGCTTTGCAGTTCAATATTTTAGATAAATCTACCCTTTTTTTTTTGGCACATAAACATAGAGCATTGCATTGGAAATCACCTAACAGTTGTTTGTTCAGTTTGGTGTACAGCTACAATTCTTAGTATTAATAAAATAAAATATCATAGATCAGTTCCTAAGAGACCTGAGACTTGTATTATGGAGCCACAAAGTCTGATTAAATCCAAGATAGTACATAGCATTGCCATGGACTCTCAGATGACTACAAATCTGGCTCGTCTTCTTTTAGCAGCTTAAGTCCTATAATATGTTTCCTATTTGATCACAATGTGAAATAAGAGAAGCAGATCTGAAAACTCAACTACAAGTCAATTCAATTTACTATATGCCTTTAGCTACTAAACTGCAGGGAAAAGCTCCTATTTATATAAAACACATCCACCTAAGTCAGCAGTGTGCATTAACTTTGCCTCTGAATCAGATTATGTGGATATTTAACTGGATAATAATTAGGTTATAGCAATTTTAAATTCAAGATACTTTTGATATTCCAATTTTATAAAAGCAAATTGTAAATGGCATATCTCACTGTAATTGAAATATTCATTATTGACCAAGATTGGGCATGAATAATATAGTATGTGTTAGAATGTGAAAATTTTTAAATCGTATTTACAACACAATTAAGAGTTAAAATAGATTGTTCTTACTGACATTTATTATTTGCAATTCTAAGTCACATAATATAGTCCATCTGAAATTTTATTCCTATACATCTTTAGTGTCCATAAAACTATTCAGCTGAAAAAAAAATTCAGTCGAAATCTTTTTATAAAGTTACATGTAGTATGCATGTTTTTAAGAGATACTATTCTTACCTATGAATTGATTGTGACTACTTCAAAAGAATGCAATGCTCACTTACTTAAAATCTATTAGTTTTTTAATATGCAAGCATAGTATCTTATCAGTTAATGCCCAAGAGAAAATGCTGTAGGGCTGCAGTTGTCAAATTTGAGGAACTACAAGAGGTGAAGCAGCCAGAATTAATAGATTTTTGGCACAGTGCATCATCCAGGGAATTAGGAATATTTACTTAAACTATCTTATAGTATGTAGAAATTACTATGTACATGCACTGCAATGTTTCCCAGAGTGACCTGTACTACTTTTGTTTGGGGTTGGAATTTAGGTTCTAAGAAGTTAGAACAAATACTTGTTGGAAAAGAGTAAACCATTAAAGGAGAAATTTCAGAGAGGGCGAGGTCTTGCTACTGTATTGCTTAACTGCAACCAGGATGCAACTATATTTGAAAAATTCAATTTTTTCAAAGGACACGACACTTAAAAATATTCCAGACTCCAAGTTTGTGTTTACTCCATTCATGTGTATGATATTAGCTTTATTATATGCCTTTTAAATTAAATACAAAATAACTAAATGGTACACATGTTCAAAATACAAAATTTTGTTTAACTCATTCTATTCATTTCCATCAAGGATAAGATATAGATCTTTACTTTGTGGAGACAGTGACAATACAATACATACAAGTCTCTTGCAGTATACTTAGATTAGTGGAAAGTTTGATCACATAAAACTGGTCAACAAATTTTTACAAAACTCATATTACTGAAATAAAATAAGTCATTTCCTATCAATTTGTATGTGTTCAACATGAATATTACAGTCAAATTCTAATTTTGACTGTAGTTTTTTTTGTAATCTGCAATAAATTGATGTTTGCATCACAAAATGCATGCCAATAGTAATAGGCCTACGGTTAATACCTGTAAAAAATCAAGTCATAGACTACCTCTTAGATTTCTTTGCTTGTCTCTTGTACAGCTGTTCAGGAGCATCTCTGGGGAGTGTCCAGCAGTAGTCAACCAGCACTGTAGTGGACCATTTTCCCTGGTATCTTTGTTCTAGTGATGCGATATTTTGATGAAAACGTTTGCCATGTTCATCACTAGCCATACCACAGTTTTCAGGGAAGAAATCCAGATGGGAATGAAGGAAGTGGATCTTTAGAGACATATTGAAGCCACATTTCTGATATTGCATTAGCATGTCTTCTACTAGTTCCCTGTAGTTTTCTGCCCTAACATTCCCAAGAAAGTTGTAGACCAGGCAAAAAGCATTCCATGTTTGTCTTGCATCACCCTGCAGCAAGTTGTTGAACAGGTCATCTCAATGCAGATGGAGTGTTTGGGTAGAGTATTGTCAACTTCTTTTGCTTCATTATTCTGCTGGAAAGAGGAGGAACCAAGCAGAAGTAACAGTCTTTTCTGTGGTTGCTTGGCTCTCTCCACACCATAGGAACTGCAAACGGCATTGATGGTCCTTTGCCATTTAACCACTGTGAAACCACATGTGTTGTACATGTAGCACAGCATGTATGTGGATCCCAGGGCTTGTCTTGGTCACCAACCTTGCATCCAAGGTAAAGATGATAAGCCTTCTTCATTTGAGAAGTGATACCTTTCTTCTGGTTGGCAAATGTCACTTCCCCACAAATAGAGCAGAAATTGTCCACGCTATTAACACACTTTCGAGGCATTACTGTTCTGTATTGTGCCTAAATGGATAAAATAATAACAGTTCTATGGAACAGTAGCTTCAGCTGTCTCGCACAAAGTCTGAAATATTTTCAGTGCTCAACTTTTCTGACAGGGCTTTCTATAGTGCACTGCTGACGTCAGCTTACTACAGCAGCCGCCTGGCAGTAGTATTACATTGCATCAGAAAATGATGCAATCAACTCTGGATAATGTGTGCATGATGATGTTATGCAATGTGATGCAATATTACATCATTCTAGGCTGATTTAGGATGTTGTTAAAGTCCTACTGGATAAAATTACACAGTGAAACGTATAAAATGAATTATATGAAATATCTTCAAAACGAGAGCTAATAAAAACTTTTCAGGGTTATATTCAGGTTCAGCACACCAAGATACTACAGGTTAGGGCCTTTTTAAGTCAGTAATGATCTCATTGTTGACCAGTGTAATCAGGAAATGCAAATCAAAACCACTGTGAGATACCACCTCACATCAGTGAAAATGGCCCATATTAAAAAAAAAAAAAAAAAACTGGCAACAAGTGCAAATGAGGATGTAGAGAAAAAGGAATCCTCTGACACTGCTGGTGCGAATGCAAATTGATCCAACCACTATGGAAAGCTGTATGGAAGACCCTCAAACTACTAAAAATGGAGCTACTGTATGACCCTGAAATTCTACTCCTAGGACTCTACCCAAAGGACACAAAAACATTAATTCAAAAGGAAACCTGCACTCGTAAGTGTATTGCAGCACTATTTACAATAGCTAAGATATAGAAACAGCCTAAATTCCCAAAAACATATGACTGGATCAAGAAGACATGGTATATATACATAATGGAATACTATTCAGCAATTAAAAATGATAAACTCATGCTGTTTGCAGCAACATGGATGGAGCTGTAAGGGATTATGCTCAATGAAATAGTCAGAAGGAAACAGAAAAATATGAGATGGTTCCACTTATAGGAGGCTTGTAGGGGAACAAAACAAGCGATCAGAAAAAAAAGACAAAACTAGCAGGCAAACTATAAATTGAAGACATTCAGCAACAGAAGGTGAGGAAGTGGTATCAAAATGGGGAATGAAAGAGCACAAGAGACTCTGCTGACAGTTCACGGGTAACGCGGTGTTGAGAATTTTATAGCAATTACCCCTGAGAGGAGAAATCAAACATTGTATAAAAAATGAACAGTGATCGAATATGTGTGTGTGTGTGTGTGTGTGTGTGTGTGTGTGTGTATGAAATAAAAAATAGTGAAGTTTATTTCTGAAAGCTTTCTCAAACAAAATTAAAAGGCATTTGTGTCTGAACTCCTTCATAATTTTTTTTGCTTTGTTGCTTATCCTGACATACTGCTTATTCCATAATTGTTCTTCTGCTAGTTAATAGAAGTAGTCATGTAGAAATATAAGTTCTGCTGTTATCTCTATAATACTGAATGCTGTAATTATTTTCATTCATCCATTTAATGAATACCAATGCTTACTATGTGTCAGGTACTACATTTAGATTTCATATTTGTTATTCTTTTTATTCACTGAGGTAGGCCTGTATTGCTATGATCTTCCTCAGTGTTGCTTTTGCTGCATTACATTGCTTTTGATAAGTCATGTCTTCATTTTCCTTTATCTACATCTATTTTTTTAAAAATTCACCTTCAGTTGTTTCATTGACACAATAGTTTTTTGATAGCATGCTGTTTATTCCCCACAAATTTGTGTTTTCTCCTTTTTATTCTTTTAGTTTATTTCTCATTTCATACCATTATGATATGAAGAGGCCTCATGGGATTTAAATCTTTGTAAACTTATTGAGACTTCTTTCATGTCCCAAAATATGGTCTATCCTAAGAATTTTCCATGAATAATTGAAAAGAATGTGTGTTATGGTGGTTTGGGGTGTAATATTCTAACAATATCTATTAAATCCATCTCATTCAGTTTTTTTCATAACAGGCCATTTTTTTCTTGGTAATTTCCACACTGGATGACAGTACCTTTTCTATAAGTAGTGTTTTAAAGTGTTGCTTATTATTTTGTTGTCAGTATCTCCCTTTAGATCTGTTAATATATGCTTTATATTTTTAGTGCTAATCTACTGAGTGCATATATGTTGATAATTGCTATGTCTCCATGTTATATTATCCCTTTATTATTATAATGTCAATTGTTGTCTCTTGCTGTCTTATTTCTTGCTAGAAGTGTATTTTGTCTCACAAAAGTGTAGCAGTTCCTGCCATTTTAAATTTTCCATTGCTTGGAGTATCAGTTCCCATCGACTGGCATTAAGCTAGTATATGTTTTTATTTCTTAAATGAGTATCTTGTGAGAACCATATTATCGAGATTGTATTTTTAATGCATCCAGGTGCTTTGTGTCTTTGTTGGTAAAATCAGTCCATTTACGTTAGGATGATTATTCGTATTTGAGGGCTTGTTATTGCAATTTTGCTGTTAGTTTTCTGATTCTATTTCCTCTTTCATTTTTTATGGAATTTCTTTAATTTAGCTAGGAGAGCTCTTTTCAACATTCTTGTAGGGAAGGTCTAATACTGAAATATCTCTTCAGCTTTTGTTTGCATAAAATGACCTTTATTTCTCCCTGATATCTGAAAGACAGCCTTTCAGGCATGAATTTCTTGACTGACAGATTTTATCTTTGAGGGTCTTTTCTTGTTTTGTTTTTTTATTCTCTCTTGACCTGATAGTTTGCAGAGAAAGCTATTGATATAAAAGCCTGTTGGGAGTACCTTTATAAGTTACTTATTTTGCTTTTCCCCCCATGGCTACCTTCATCAATCTGGCTTTGTCTTGAGCTCTTCATAGTTTCACTACCATGTTCTTGGTGTTAGATATCATAACATTTCCATAACCAGGTGTTCATGGACTTATATATTCAATTCCTTCTACAGAAATTTAAAACGTTTTCCACTATTATTTTTTGAATAAACTCTCTTTTCCCTTCTCTCTCTCTTTCCCTTCTAGGATGTCCATTATCTTTATGTTGCCTTTTTAATGGCTGGGATAAGGAGTGGCAGGTGATTTGGATGTCTCAGTTTGGACTTCAATAGTTGTCTCTTCCAAAGGAAGTAAAGATTCTCTGACCCAATTTAGGCTACAGCTATTCTGTGTTATGAACCTCAGATTCAAGCTAGTAGCTCTCATTCTATGCCCTCACCTCTGTAACTCTTGCAATGTGCCCTTCATCCTGGGTGCCAGCTAGTTCACTCCCTTATCTAATGCAGTGCTGGGACCTAGGACCCCCGATGTTGATATGTGCCCAAGTGAACAGATGGGGGGAAGTGGCTCTGCATTACAGCCATTCCTCTCTCTTGTGAGTTGTACTGTCCAGTTATTACTTTAAACAAAGTTCACTTCGAGTTTTTAATTCCTCTTTAGGTGGGGCCAGTGCTCATACTGTGTGTGTTGAATAATCCATTTTTCCCTCAGGGAATTTTGGCTTTTGTTTGCATTAGTTTTGCTGTGGGTTTAGAGGAGTTTTGTTTTTTTTTTTCATAAGGCTTTGATTAAAAGGAAAAAAAATACAGAAATTCTTGAAAGAACTCCTAAACTATACCATGAAATTGTTCTCTTGTGGAAAGAGATTTTTAAAGGAATTGGACCAACTGGGTATGTTGAAATGTATTGGTTAAGTATTATCATAAAGAAACATACTAAATCTTCTTAGCATGTATGTGAATTAATAGAAGTGTCCTAAAATTATGTGAAACTTAAAATCTAATGTGTTCTTGTGCAATAGTATTGATAAGTTCTGGCTACTCTAAAATACTGTATCATAAAAAAAAAATTAAGCAAACTTCCTATTCAATTTGGTTATAATCAGACCTTAATTATAGTCTTTTTAAATCAATGAAACAACCTTTAAAATTATTTAACAGGGCCTCCCCGGTGGTACAGGGGGTTAAGTCTCAGCATTATGACGCTATTAACAGCCACTGTAGCACAAGTTTGATCCTTGTCCAGGGAGCTTCCCACATGGCGCAGCAGACCTCTCCTGTCTCGCCCACTGCTCCCCTCAGCATTGTATTTCAATAGATTCACTTGTTCTGCTCCCCACTCTGTGACTGGTGAATCCTCTCACCCCTGCACTTCTGGCCTACACCTCAGCTCTTGTATGCATAAATAAATAAATCTTTAAAAAAATTAAAATTATTTAACTGTACCTTTAGAATTCATGCATTTGATACTTACCTCCATTCCTACAATATAGCAAGTACAATTTAAATATTAGAGATTGAGCAGTGAAATACATAGGATATCGAAGAAACACTCTATAAAGAAATTTGTAAATCTGTGTATAATTCATGCCAGTTAGTAAGAAGTGCAAAAATAAGAGTAAAATGGTAAATTGAGAATTCGTAAAAATCTCACCATTGGACTTTAATTATGAATATCTAGCATTTGAGTATAGCCTGGATCTAAGAAAAAAAGATGTCATGCACAGTTTAATAAAGTTGTTGGTGGCCTAATATGTTGAAAGTGGTTTGTCACCTAGAGCACTGTATTCTTTAAAGATGTCTAACACCAAAAAAAAAAAAAAAAAAAAAAACTCTCAAGTGAATTTATTGACTAAAACCAGTTCCACAGAACCAATTAGTATCTCACACAGGCTGCCCTGCAAGGCTTATGAGGCCATCCATCACCTGTCCATTTAACTATTTAGCATGTGTTCCAGCAATTTGTCACTGTGTCAGAATGCTAGCATTTCAGAATGGGAGTTTTTGCTTGAAAGAAATCTAACTCAGATACTGCAGATATTTCTCCTTTAATAAGACTTACAGAAGATTTATGTTTCTATTATATTTAACCTTAAACATCTTGTCTGGAGGGTGAGGTTAATTCTTTTTACTGCAAATATTTCAAATTTAAATCAATTGTTCTGGGTGAATTTAAAAATAGCATGCAAAATGGAATTATTTTCTATTTTAACAACAATTCAGCATGCTAACATTACAAAGTATCTTATCTTATGGCTTCAATGATTACATTTTTATTACTTTTCCATTTCAGTCATTTGCTTTTATATTCATTTCTCATACCTTTCTTTATTTCATAGTACTGAATCAATTACATCATATTTATCACTGAATGAAATGAAAAGTATCTGCACTGTTCTCAATAATATCTACTGAAGTAGACTCAGAATTCTGGAAATATTTAATGGTGGAAGGATTACTGCACCATTTTAATATAATTACTTGCAATTAACAACAAAAAGAAATGTGTACCCATTCCAAGTACAGGGTATTAATTATAAAACTTGGCTGTTGATTACAGATTACAGTCAATTGCTTAATTTTTCTCTCCTAAGATGCCAAACTAATACTGTAATCTGAGCATGCTGGATACTTATTGTAGAGCAAATTGACCAAAATCACAGAGTAGAGGAATGTAGCAAAACATAATTTATAAAATGATTTTTACATAGTAGAGGAACTATAGAAAAATATAAGTTTCACATATTTGTTTCAAAGACCCTGCTATTTTACTACCTGAGGCATGCCAATCAAGTGAAAATTATTCAGATGTGTAACCTTTAGATTTGATTCAAAAATAGGATTCATCTTTTTGCTGGTGAAAACAGATATGTAGGTGGTCTCTTTTCCAGCTACCCTAGAAGTTCACCTGATTAAGATTTCTGATGCAAAAAGAGGCAGGCCAGATGCTGGAGACTCAAATGCCATCTCTGCATCTGAATGCTGTTAAGCAGCTCCCCTGGCATTTCTCTCAGACTTTCAGTGTGTGCTTGTCACTAAACTCAATCCCAGAGATAAAACAGAAAATGGAAAGTCCTGAGGGAGGAAAGTTGAGTAAAAGCTTTCCTGAAGTCCTCAGCCTGCTGTGCTCCTGTCTATCACCAAGGCTTCAATAAAAAATCTCATCCTTCTCAACTTACACAATGAAGGAAGAGTTTGACATGAGTAGATATCAGGTTGGAATAAGGAAGGCACAATATAAATGTATATGTGTGTGTGCATCCATGCACAGAGATGAGTGTTTGCAACTAATTTATAGGCTTATGACATTACAAATATCATAATCCATATGCATTCCTGAAAATGGGTGTTGTCATTTAGAAAATATACTTAGCTAGTAGAGCAGCCTTTAAAGCACAGAGGAAAGAAGAAAAATGGTTTTAAATATTACTGATTCAATGTTTCATATATTTGCATGTATGTATATACACACAAACACATACAATGCAATACAGCATGCATAAATTTGTATGTCTACATATATACATATGTTTGTATATATAATATATATACACTATATATACACAGTGTGTATGTACATACACACACACACACACACACACATAATGTTTTCCCACAGTGTTTTTGCAATTGTTATTTTCAAAATGAAACTAGAAAAGAAATAATTTTACAGATATTTTACATTGATATTTAAAATAAAAACCAAATATTTTCTTAAAATTTTTCAAATAAAAGATGAGATCTGGCAAAATTATTTAGTTTTAGCCTTTATTAAAGAAAATTATCACAGGTTTTACCTTATCAGAAGCTATGAAGGAACTTATCTTAGCTGGGCAAACAGAAATACACTTCTTTTTTTTTTTTTTTTAGAAATTTATTTATGTATACAAGCTGGGGTACAGGCCAGAGGTGTGGGGCGGTGAGAGGGTTCACCAGAGACAGAGTGGGGAGCAGAACAGGCAGATCAGAAATACACTGCTGAGGAGAGCAGGGGCGAGACAGGAGAGGTCTGCCACACCATGTGGGATTCTCCCAGGCTGGGCCCAGAAATACACTTCTTAAAGAAACAATACTCAAGAGATCCTTGAGGAGTTGTCTCCTTATGAGTAGAGGAGTGTAAAGAGACGGGTAAGAGACAATTGACTTAATAACAAACTGAAGCAAAGCAAATTGAAATGTCTTGGACACCTATGGAAATTCCAGAATAGGAAGGACATATTTTGCTGATAATTTAATGAAATAATGTTTTCTGTTGATATTGATTATAGTATTGTTTTTACCCATAAAAATGAATCCTCTCTGTGCAATTATAAGAGTTGATTCTCTCTTGAGTTCCCCAAGTAGGAATAAGTATTATGATAATAAAAGGGATTGACTGTGTACACATATTGATTGATTTCTTAATCTACCTTAGCACAGAAATTGAATTTTTTTTTTTTTTTTGCTTACACATGCCTTACCAAATTCACAGTCATAGCAGATACATGGAAAAAGCTACCTCTGAGTGATGAGGGGTCCCTTTGTCCATTTAGTAATAATAATAATGGCAACTAACTACACTCCAGCTACTGTTCTTTTGTTCTTTTATATCACAGCTTATTCAATCCCTTTATTATACCTAAGATCAAAGGGGTCTGTACATTAGGACACCAACATATTACAGTGGTAAGAATATACCAATTAACTATTTACTTGGAAAACTCTTATTTACTGTTTCCGAAATCTAGTACTCTTTGTGTAGGATCCTTAGGTCTTAATGAATAAAAACTTTCAAAATGATACAACATTGATCTTCTCATTTTAACATTTTAAGTTGAGACTGCCAACAGGTGCCCCATACCCTGGAACCACCATATAGAACAGAGAATTGATTCCAAATACCAAGAGGAAATAAGGCTGCTGGTACTCAGTGGAGTCAGGGAAAACTATGAATGAAACTTAAATGCTTTACTGTGCATTTCTAGGTCCTTCTATGTATGACAAATGGTAGCTGTCAATGGAAATAATATAGTAATCTAAAAAATGCAAGATGATAAAGGGCTCAGACACTTGCAAAATGATTGACATCATCCCATCAAGTAGAGAATCCTAACCAGTTGATATGTTAGCTGATGAAGATGGGAAAATGGTATAAGTAAAAAGGGAAGAAAAATGTCAACTGGAGTCTTTTGACCATTTAGAAATCAGACAGTTTTTTGTATCAATCAAAATTCCATCTATCTGTGTGTATATTTGTTTAAATATATACCTTTCCTTCCCATTTGGAGTGAAGATTTTACTTTACTTTTAAAGATGATCAGAAAATACTGGAAGCTACATATATAACTAACAGGGAAGAATGCATAGTATTTGAAATTACTGGATTGACACAGTTACCATAAATGCTGGGGCTTTATGTGTATACTTTATGCAGAAACAGTAACAGTGTTTCCAATAGCTATACCTTGTATTAGTCAAAAGTTAGTGTTTGCTGAGGTATTGGAATGCATTCTAAATATGTAAAGGAGGAACATGAATTTGCTATGAATATATACTTAAAAAATAATAATAATAGACTTAACAAATTCAGAGTATACCTCATGAGGTACGAGGATGGGGTAGGAGAGGAAAATATGAATGTATTCAAAATTCTGGTGATGTTCTAATTCTTACGTTGAATTTTGAAATTGTTAGTTTGTTGTTTTTATTTTATTTTTATTTTTTATTATTGTTATTTATGTCTTTTACATTTTGTATTCCCCTTGGGTAACCCACCACCGATTCACCCGTGATCCATCTCCATGGTCCCTTGTGTTCTTTTCTATTCCATTTTGTGCCCTTATCCTCCCCTCCCCGCCCCTGTACACCCCCCCCCCGCCCCCGCTGAGTGTCCCTCTCCTATTTGGTTTCCCTATAGTCCTGTTATAAGTGAAACCATTCGATATTTTTCTTTTTCTTTCTGGCTTATTTCACTGAGTATGATATATACCACTTGCATCCTATTGCATACATCAAAAATTTACTTGTTGGTTGTAACTCCCTATACTTTCTGACATATTTTAAAGCATTATATGTGAAATCATGTGACATCATTTTCTAGGTCCTATAATACCTCATCTGGCTTCCTTCTATCTTCAATTTGTTTATCAAATATATTAAATTATTCTAAATTCACCATTTTTTTATCAGTATTGTCTATTTTTCTCTGATTTTCTTCTGCATCAACTGAAGTGATGGTTTCTGATACATCCTCCTAAAAATAAGATAGCTCCTCTCTCTCTTTCTGATCATAATGAAACATCACCATCCATATAATCAATTACTATATCATTTTTTTCTTCCTCTTAATCTTTCAGTTTTACCCAGCTTCACATTCATAAAACTGCTTTAGCTTTCCAATCTATCCTATCTAGAGCTCTATTACATTTCTCTAATACAACATGTATTCTTAAGCAGAATTTAATGCTCCAAAGTATAGTCAAAGTTATCTTTTGAAATTATACTTCTAATTTTTCTACATCCTTCTGTGGCATCTTATTATTATAAGATAAAATAATTATAGTGAAATACTATGCAGTAATTAAAAGATGTTCGTTAAAACTATGACATTATATGGAAAATATTCAGGAAATATTTGCACATAAATGCATGTCACAAATGTATGTAATTTGATATTAGGTTGTAAAAATAATCTTTATGCAAATATAAATCTAATTTCCTATATATCTATGTAACTACCTGTATATTATCTATCTTCTTATAACTCTATATGCCTAAGTCTTTTTTTTTTTAATTTCTACATATATGTCATGTTTCTTTTCACACATATACCAGAAAATACTGTGGATAGTGTTTCTCCTTGAATAAAGGAGCTATGAGTGATTTTTTTGATCCTCTGCATGTTCCTGAACTTTGCAAATTTCTACAATTCATATCTGCTTTCCATATATATACATGAGACAAATAATGAGATAATGAAAAAAATAACATACATAATGAGAAAAATAAGATAAAAAGATAAGTAATTTATGCTTTCTCCTTGGACCCTCATAATTGATAATGAATTTTCCTACTTTTCTTCAAAA
Organism: Scalopus aquaticus; assembly: GCA_004024925.1. Classification (NCBI taxonomy): domain Eukaryota; kingdom Metazoa; phylum Chordata; class Mammalia; order Eulipotyphla; family Talpidae; genus Scalopus; species Scalopus aquaticus. The sequence continues at coordinate 175,368 of PVIJ01001750.1, forward strand.
CAACAAGAAAACTGAGAGATAAATATACCAATACTAGATCCTGTGAGATTCTGCTAGATTTAATCCCTGCTCCTTTGTACCAAGTAAATGTCAGCTAACTTCACTTTGCCAGATGTGAGGTATTTATCCATTTATCCATGAATGTTTGCTCATTTGACAATGTTAGTTCTGGCTTAAGTCAAATGTTACTTATAGAAGGAGGAAAAAACACTGGTATTTAATGCATTCTCATCTATATGTACCATTCACACACATACACACACACTTTCCTCTGTTATATCATGCCCAATACTTTCTTCCCTGCTCCCCCTACAAGTACAATTTTGAGGTCTTCCTTGTAAATTTTGCTATACAGCCCTCCTAGTTAGTAGTGGTGTCCTCACTGTACAGTAGTATAACCAGACACCTCATTTCTAGGAAAGAGTTTAATGATCTTACTAAGGGTTTAGACACTAGACTTGATTGCTTGATTTTTGTCTTACCATCTCTCAATGTTGTTGTGAATAAATCAGTTTTATAATCCTGTCAAGGGGCACAGTTCAGGTTAGGAGGAGCACTGGCCCATAATAATCCACTCCAACATTTTGGTTATTTTTAGTATTTTTATTCTTTGTCCTGGAGAATTCCAGAAATATTTTAGCATGTCAACCACATTGAATATATGTCACTGATGAATCCAGGTTTCGATCAACCAACCAAAACCACTCCTAGTATTTTGAGACTAGTGAAATAAATCTAAAATCTCATTCCAGTGTTATTTTATGAATGGCTCTTGTCTAATGCAATGTTATAATTCACCCTCCTAAGATGAACACTCTAATAATTCATGTTTGGGTACATTCCCAAATATTTTACAATACAAACTAACAGTGTCTCATGATTATTCTGACATACAGGCTGTCTCCATCAAGTACATGTTGTACTACTCACACCAGGGATGAGTTGTAACTGTAGCAATAAAGGTTGGTGGAAATAAATCTTAAGGAGAAGGGACATCTTATGAGACAACTGCCTCTGGCCATGTCAATATAGATTCTTCCAGACTAGTCTCCAAAGACATTGGAAAAAGACATTTGTGCTGATGAGAAAGATTAAAGGGAAAGAGGGGGTGTCCAGTTTCTCAGCTTTACCTAATTCCTCACAGATGTTTATATTCCAAGTTCCAGACCCTTAGTCCATTCCAAATAATACCCTAAACTTAACAAATGAAATATAATAAAGTTTTACAGTTCATGTAGTAATTTTGCAAGTCAAACAATATATTTTGAGGCCTGTCAGAACCCAATAAACCCCTTCAGGGCTGGAGAAATAATGTAAAGGGTAATGTTATCATGGGTTCTATAGCCCTAGGTAGAACTGGGGCCAAAAGGACCATAGGATAGAGATAAACTCTACACCAATATGAAGGTAATCATACAAAAAAGGTAAATATTGTGCTTTAAAGAAATTTTCTTTATCCTTTCAAATATTCCAATCAATTCTAGCTGACTAATCATACAAAAAGCCAAAAAATATATGACCGATGATGTGTTCCAGAGAAAAGGCAGGAAGCTATTTACAATTATTTTAAAAGCAAGTATTTGGTTGTTCTGTAGAACTCAACACAATTAGCCAATCTCCTATGATGGAGTTGGGTTGTTTCCAAGGTATACTTTAATGAAAAATAAGTAAAACAGCTATGACTTTTTTGGCACGTGTGCAAAGCTCCCTCCGAGTGGCTGCCCACCTCCAATAGGGTTGCAATTTCAAACTCACAGCATAATGTGAAATGCTTAAAAAATTTCACCTTTGCACTCACTTTTCAGGAGTTTTTGATTTTTTACCTCTGTATCAAAATTTTCACAAACTTGGAGACTATAAAAACATCACTCAATATGGGCTAAGAATGGACATAATTTATTTTTCAAAATTGAAAGCATTAAGATTTATATGACAGAAATTGTTGGAACAATGTCACCCAGATGAGGAAGTCAAGTTGGAGGACTAAGAAACTTTCTGAGTCATCTTTGTAGATGCTATCTCTCAAGACAACAGGCCTTGAGATGAAGAAGATGCTAGAAGCAGGTGCAAATGTTTGAAACAGAATATAACTTTATTTCTGATATTATCATAGTATTAATTTGATGGTATAATATACAGATTCAAGAGCAATAGAACAGAGAAAATATTTGTAAAATAAAATATACCTAATCTTTAAACTCAATCCCTTGCATGCACTTCAGAAATGCTCAGGGAATAAAATTCTTGGGTCACATAAGCATCTCTCAAAGTTATGTAGATGAATTATTTTAGTATCATTTAATATTATAGATGCAAATATTAATGAAGCACAAATTCATGACTTTGTGGATATCCCAGTTTTTTTTTTTTTGTTTTTTTTATTTTGTGAAACTTCCAGTTTAAATTTGTATAGATCATTCCCCGTTGCTACATTTGAAGAAACTCACCTTCACTTATGTAGACATTGGTATACTTCCATTAATCTTCCCTGGAATTCTGCTGAGTCTATCTGCAGAGATATGACATACTTTGCCATTTTTCTATTGTAGTTTTTAACAATCACTTTCATTTGATTCTGATCTGAGATCTATTATGGGAGCAGCGCTGACCTCTAGGATTCGTTCTGTTCTTGCTACTCTATAGGTACCAAACTCCCTGTTTGTTACTTTCATCCTTCTGCCTCATCCTCCCTATTGTTGGATATATTTTCACTTTGCATCATTTTCTACAATGTCAAATCTGCTATTTCTCCTAAAGTATAAGAGCTTTTTCTCTCTGAACTTGTATTTAATATAATTTCAATATTTCCCTATTCTCATCCATCTCTTTTTATTTTAGTCTGACTCTAAGCCAGAAATTTTGTCATATGTCTTTTGTCTTATCATTCCACATTTCATCTCTTGTTACAGAGGATCCAGTTTATATTGAATTACATCAAAAACAGAGAGATATATCCTACCATTTATTCTTTTTTCTTACAGCAAAACTTTTTAAAAAGTTACCTTTTATTTCCACTTTTGTCATTGCACAATGTTTTCATAGGCTAAAAATGAAGGTATTACATCTGTGTTGAAAATTAATACTAGAAAGATCTACTCAGAAATAGCATTTGCACTAAGGGAGAAAGTTTTCCTGCTTCTTCTCATCCTCTGGTGTGCTGCTTTTGGGATCTGCATCAAAGACATAGTTATTCCAAGCCCTGTCTCAAATATTTATCATAATTAGTTTCATGAAACTTTGACAGTTGGCATTCTGAAAATTTAATATGAAATAGCTTATCCTGATGTTTACCTGGATGTAAGTGCTCAGATTTATAGCTCAAAAAAATAAAATGGATGACTGAATTTGAGTTAAACATTTTGTGAGCTATGATATAAATATCTACATGTTAATATTCTTTTCCATTTTTAATAATTTCTGTCAATTTTTTTCTGTATTAGAATTTCACCTATATATTTGAGCTTTCTATTTCAGATGACAGAATAAAAAAAAAAAAGAAATCTGTAACTGATACACAGGGCATTTGGGATTACAGCAACAATGCATTTGGAAGATATTGAAAATTAGAGCAATTCTTCATCTTCTCCAGCATAAATATCAGAACAGGGAAGCATCAGAGGCCAGAAAACTGGCACATGAGTTATGTCTTGTATCATTAACAAAAATAGCAGGGTGGAGGAGACCCGAAGGTGTCCTCAATCATATATCAAGCTAATAGGTTTTCTGTAGCCGTGTGTGCTGCTGAAGTCTACCTTCCTCAACAGAAGTTGGCTACAATAGTTCTATCATGCATGAGAACAATTATATCCTGCCAGACCATGAGGAAAGGAGCACTTAGTGAATATCCTTTTATCATACAGGAAATGAGTTTCCAAGAAAGTGTCCATTCATCAGGATTTGACCCATTATGTATTAACAATAAAGAGGGTAAAGAGAGTGTACATTCAGCAATTTTTGCCTCTGAAATAAAAAAAACAATATCTACTAGCGAGAAAGAATGATACACATTTGATTTGTGGACTATGTCACAGAGAGCCAGACAAAAAAATATATCTTTTCCAGGGACCCACAGGAAATATTCAATGTATCATCTCACTTTGAACCTCAGAACTATTCTCAATAAAGTCAATGATGTTAAAAAAAAAAATTCTCAAAGAGGATATTTGGATCTGATTAATAGCAGTAGAGGTTGGTTCACTGGCATGACAAGTAGGCTGATCTAGTATCCTTGCATCATGTTATGGGAAGTATTTGAATTAAAGCATGTATATTTAAAGGCCAAGGAGTGCTGAGCCCACTCCCTAAATATGTATTCTCTAGGACTTAAAAAACAAGTTTCTATGTCCAGGCAGATACAAAGCCCATAATCTTAACGCCATGTGACTTTGCTGCTATTCTCTATATACAAAAGAGTGTATCTCCTTTTTGTTTATATCATTAAATCATTGTCAGAATCTCTGTGTTTTGTTTTGTTTCTCGTCTTGTTAGATAAACCTCACCTAAGGCCATCCAAATTAGAAATGTTAAGCTGGAGATGTGATTGATATAAAATTTCATTATTGGTTCAAGCTATTTGAGGGTAAGGAGGAAAAAGCTAGAGTAATGTAACAGTGAAACCTGAATCTCTGTCTTTCCCTCTCTGGGAATGTTGAATTTGCAGCAAAGATACTTGATTGTTCATGTCTAACCTTCTCTTCTGTAGACCTTGTACTAGATAACCTTTTGGTTTTTCTGCAGCACCTCCTTTCTGTTGCTATCTCAAGCCACATCTGTTACAAACAATCGTCCCGCATGTCTTTCTGTTTATTTTTGTCACTGACCAAATTATGATATATGTAGTCATCATCACTGTTTTCTGATACAGCATTACATTAAGAGAAGCAATGAAGCACAAATCATAAGCTCCATATGTGAGTCAAGGCTTCTCTTGCTACCATAACTCCCTGAATGATTCTCTACTGTTTCTTGGGGAAAGAAGCAAGGTATAAGATGTCCCTTAGTCATGTTCTCAAGTCTTATTCAAACTGTACTATATCTAATACTAAATCCCTTTTACTCCCTACATGTAGGAAATACTTTTTCCTAATTTTCAGCAGAGATGTAGGAATTTTCTCTAATTTGAATATTCTTTTTTTTGTAAATTATTTATGCATACAAGCTGGGGTACAGGCCAGAGGCATGGGGTGGCGAGAGGGTTCACCAGAGACAGACTGTGGAGCAGAACAGGCAGATCAACGGAAACACACTGCTGAGGGGAGCAGCAGGCGAGGCAGGAGAGGTCTGCCGCACCATGTGGGATTCTCCCCAGCCAGGCCTCGAACTCACGTCACCGCTGCCGACAGCTCCACAGCGCAACGCTTAACCACTGTGCCACCAGGGAGGCCCTCTAATTTGAATATTCTAATGGTAATTTCAGTAAGAGGCGGGAGGGAAAATTGGGTAAAATGCTTCCTTTCAGCATATTAACTTCATGGCCTTTATGCTTTACTTTATGCTGCTAAAATTTGAGGGAAACAACATTTTATGGAAAAACATTTTTGCCTTTGAAAATAAAAAATGAAAGAGAATTTCATCCAACAAATGTTTCTCTGAATTTACTGAAACCCATGTAAATCAACTCAATTTTCAATTTTCCATCTGTAGGTATGTTATTGTTATGCAATTATAGGCATGTAAATTTTAGTGAAGGTAAATCAATCTCAGAATATTCCTTAGACTAAGAATAAAGTCTCAACAGAAAATTCACACTTCATTCTATAATCACAGGCTTTATGAGTTGTTTTGTATCTTTCATCTTCCTGAGAGTTTAAGACAAAAGAACAATGAAATAGTTCAGTTAAACCATCTACCAATCTTTCCCCTCCATTTCAAGAACATGCACATTTTCCTATATTCTAATCTATTTCAGAAAACAACACCATAATAGTTGCCCTCACTACATGGCATATGGAGAGGCTGACCAGAACACAAAATGCTTAGCTAAAAGATATAAGAGGGCATCCCTGGTGGCGCAAGAGGTGAGGTGCAGTGATATGGAGCTGTCCTCAGCTGCGGTGCAAGTTCGATGCCTGGCCCGAGAGATTCCCACATGGCGCAGCAGACCTCTCCTGCCTCACCTGCTGCTCCCCTCAGCAGTGTATTTCGGTCGATCCACTTGTTCTGCTCCCCACTCTGTCTCTGGTGAACCCTCTCACCACCCCACGACTGTGGCATGCACCCCTCTTGTATGCAAAAATAAATCTTTTTTAAAAATGTAAAAAAAAATTGTGTGTGAAATCTGATTTTTCAAGAGCATATCAATGGAAATACAGCTAAGAAATCTTATAAGATTTTAAATATGTATTTTTTCATTTTTTAAAGATTTATTTTTGTATGCATACAAGCTAGAGTATAGGCCAGAGGTGTAGGGCGGTGAGAGGATTCACCAGAGACAGAGTGGGGAGCAGAACAGGCAGATCTACTGAAGTACACTGCTGAGGAGAGCAGTGGGAGAGGCAGGAGAGCCAGTGGGAGTCTCCCTGGCAGGGTATCGAACTCATGCTGGAGTGGCTCTGGATAGCTTCATAGCGCTGCACTTAACCCGTTGTACCACCAGGGAGGCCCCTAAGACTTGAAATGTAAAGTAAACCATGAAATGATGACTTTGGGTGCTTGGCTGGTGGGTGTGGCGTAGTGACATGCAACTAAGGAATTGTGAACTTACTCCTCTAAATCATATACAGTATTGTAAGCCAAAGTCACCTCAATGAAAAAATAAACCAAGAAAAATGCTGAACATAAAAACCTACAAATGTTCTCCAAATTATAATAAAGATTCTCAGATTCCAGCACAGGAAACTTTATGAAAATAGATGCAGCTAATTTCCAAGTATTCAGTATATTCTATAAGCAGAGAACCTCTTGTCCCAGTATTCACACATATCAGCAAAATTGCTGCCAAGTAAACGAATAGGATGTGCAGGTATGCACATGTAGAAACAGACGTAGAAAACAATCTCAGTGTTGAGCAACAAATAAGTAAATGAAATGTAATATATAAAAACAATGGGGTAACTCACAGAAGCTAAAATAAATATCAGTATAGAAGACGATCCCTGTGAATGGTGTAAAGTGGGAGCAGGACCCCCCCCCCTTGCCTGCATCTTCACACCACTCGCTCCATTCCAATCACCATCCATATAAAAACTTTGGTTGAAATGGGACTCTAATGCTTTCCATTCTCTTGTCCATTAGTTGTTGATGAAAACTAATTTCAAGGTGTTTGGCACCAAAATAAATGGGTACAAATCCCACCAAAAATTAAAGATTAGAAAAATGAAACCTGTGGGCCTCCCTGGTGGCGCAGCAGTTGGGTGCTTCTCTGTGGAGCTGTCGGCAGTGTGACTCAAGTTCGACCCCCAGCAGGAGAGCTCCCACATGGTGTGGCAGACCTCTCCTGCCTCGCCCGCTGCTCCCCTCAGCAGTGTACTTCTGATCTGCCTGTTCTGCCCCCCACTCTGTCTCTGGTGGATCCTCTCACCTCCCCACACCTCTTGCCTACACCCCAGCTCTTGTATGCATAAATAAATAAATATTTTTTTAAAAGACAGAACCCTAGAACATATCTTCATAGATCTTAAGATGGATCAAAGGTCAATATTAAGAGAAAAAAATAACCACAACTATAGTGCCCATTAGAGTAATTTAATAGATATGAAAATTACTTTTTAATGAAGAAATGTTAAAATTGTCTTAAGACATACATTAGACACCTGTAAAATATAGATGATAATGGGCATAGGGAAAATGAGACAAGGATGGTTAGAGAAACAAAGTAAAGAAATATATAGGTATTCTACTAGGAAAATAGCAATATCCTAATACTGAATAGTCTGAGATATTTACTTTTGACATCCTAAAATGAAATATGAAAACAAAAGGTGACAGAAATAAAATCAGGTCAAAATTGAAAATATTAAATTAGGTTATCTTTTATGATTTCTTATTGAAGAATACATTAAAAATTAGTATTAGAAACTTGTAAATGATCGAGTTTGCATTGCTACAGCTTAATTAATTAAAAACTATAGTTGGTTAATATACTATAATTGATCATATGATAAAGTATGTAACCATAAACAACAAATAGTATGTGGGTGTTTTTATTTTGAGCCATGAAAAGGCACTTTTACCAGTGACCTGCATGTCTCTATATGTAATGAACATATTTTATTCTTTATTCTATGTGGCATCTTCTAAGTATTTGCCACTCTGAAAATTCCCCTTTAATGATATGTTTCTTACTCTTGTTTCCATGTTTGTTATTGTCCTGATTTTCTTAATTTACTTAATTATTCATTGTTGCTGCTCATTTTCTTTTCCTGGGTTACCCTAGTCTTCCCATTCTTTCACTCCATGGCATTTTTATTTGGAAACACCAGTCAAAACCTCTTCAAGAACACTAGGATGTCTTAATAGACTGTCAAACACAGCATTTCCAAATCTGCCAAGCCTGCTCCTCCTCCAGCATTTCCTATGTCACTGAACAACCCTGTCATCTAAAACGTTCCTTTTACTACCTCTTTCCCCTGACTCCCACATATTTGGCCCACCGAACACGCATAACTCATGACATGATTTTTTTAAGTTTTCCCTTTTTTTTTTTTTTCAAATTTATCCAAAAATTATTCTCCACTGTTACCATCTGACACCTGGAACAGCTTTGTAGCTTTTTGATTGGCTTTGCTGTTTTCCTGCTGACCACTGCAAACTTGCTCTCTACACAGCACAGAGAAAGACTATCCCAATACCAAAAATCTCTTTATTACGTTCACCTACTTAAAACTCTTTAGCTAGTCATAGCATAGCACAAAGAAGAAGTCTCTGGCTGGTTCAGCAAGTCCTGCATCATGTTTTCTTTGTGTGTTGTTTTATGTTTTGTTTTCCCCTCCTCTTCTGCTTCCTTTGATGTCCTAAGCAAGCCAGACAGGCACTGAGTAAGACCATCAGTAAGGTCCTAACCTTGGTCCAACCAGATGTAGCCATGCAGGGAAATGGATCTATTATTTCTACAATTCATAGTTAAAAGAAATTAGTTTTTTTATAAAATTGCAAAAGTTTACATAAAAATTATATAAAATTATAAAATTTATAACTTAAAAATAATACATAATTATTTGGAATCTCAGATTCCAGTATATTAGCATGTAACTCAAATGTGCTTTCACATGCTATAAAGTTAATGGATCATGTCTATGGCAGGATTTGAGCCACAGGCCATGAGATGACAACCTCTGTCTTGCAGAGGATTATTCTGTCAGAATATATTTGTTGTTACATGTTATTTAAGGTTTTACAGACTCCAGAATCCTTAGATTGTGCATGTATTATTATAAATATTAATGTCAAGTTGGAAGAATTTATGAACTGGATGTTCTACTTTTTTCAGTAATTTCCATCATGATTAACAGATATTCAGAAATTAAGAATTAATGCACAGATAAGAAGGCACAGATGGTGAATAAATGAAATAATTTTTGTACAATTTCAGCTTTAACAATTTGAAAGCAGATGCTTCCAGAGAGGAATCAAACACAACATAGACCTTAAATGGGAGGCAGAAAACCTGGGATGCAATACGATCAAATTAACTATTGCCTAAAAGCTTCCCCAAATTAGATGCAAGTTATTACCATGAGAGAAATAGCTCAGTGGGAATAATGCAGAATAAAGCAGGAGTACTCTCACCTGTAAAAATTTGATTAAATTCCCATTTAATTCTGTGTAATTCTTCATGGCTTTTGAAAATATTTTGGAAAGAATTGAAAAAAGCAATATTGCATCATATAAGGCTAAAGAGATCAGTAATTGTCAAAAATAAGTGAATGAAATCACTATTCTTACTCTCAAGGAAAGGTGATAAAATACACCAGAGATTCATGCAATGTAGAAATACCCCCAAGAGGATATCTGGTATATGTGCATCATCTCTCTTAAGTGGAAGAGGAACATCCAAGTTTTATTTGGAGTCTTGCATCTTTTCAGAATTACATCATTCATAAATGAACTTGAAACACTAAGTCTTAAATAGAATAGATATATTTATGTAGTGGGAATTCAATAAATCTTTCCGGGGAGGTTCCCCTAAGTTAAAACAATTCCCTAAGTAGAAGCGTTAACCCCTTACTAGTAAGAGTTTTATTATTATTATTTGTTTGTTTGTTTTTCTTGGATCATATCACTAAATATCTCCTCTTGTATCTTCCTGAAACAATTATCTGTTTGGTTCCTAAGAGTCAAATTTTTCATAGACTTGACTTTTTCTCTGTGTGAATCCACAAACATTCTTCATTCAATCCTTCTCTTTAAAAAAGTCTCACTCAATACAGTATGTAACTTCAACTTTTCACACTTACCCAGCCCTCTAAATCTGTGGTATCTTTCCTTTAGAAACAATTTCCTAGAAAAAAGTTATGATTTTATACCAAAATAAAGGACACACACACATGCATGCACACACACACACACACACACGCACACGCACACACACACACATGCTCAGATACAAAAAATACATAAGGGGGCAGAGCTATGTTTCTCTCTTCACTTGACAAACTTTCTTGTTGAATACAACCCAGTGCAAGCATTATCCTTCCGGCAAGCTTTTCCTGTCTCAAGTAGGTATCCTCTCTCCTCTGTCCCATAGCATTTTCTCTTATAATGCTTTGAAACTTCCATTATAATTTTAACTTTCCATTATATTTTTAGTTTTTTTAAGGTT
>PVIJ01001751.1:0-56218 GCA_004024925.1 Scalopus aquaticus
AAAAAGATAGAGTTCATCAAATATCAAACATCAAACTCCTATTCTTCAAAATATACGCTAAGAGAACAAAAAGAAAAGATAGAAAAAAAAACCTTTCCTGGTGTCTGATTAAGGATTTGTAAACCTAATATATTAAAACCTCTCAAAAATTACCAATATGGAAACAATCCATTACCAACAAATGGCAACATATCTTGAATACAGATTACATAAGAATATAGATAAATGAGAAACACATGGACAAAATATTTAATATCATTAGTAATCATTAGTAAATTGTAGGCAAATGAAAAAAAAATGACAATGAGCTACAAGTACATACACATTAGAATAAGAAATTAAAAAGACTAACTAGACCAAGCAGAAATGCAAAAGGTCACTTTGGAAAACAGTTTGGCAGCTTCTTAAGGAAATAAATAGTCATATACTACATATTATAGCTCTTCCACTTACAGGTATTTATCCAAGAGAAAAATACATGTATGTCCATACAAATATGTGTACACAAATACTTTTAACATCTTTGTATGTAATAGCTTAAAACTGAACCTAAATGCCCAGCAAAAATTAAAAAAAAAGGATGGGGGCAAAAAAATGGTGTACTTATCCAATAAAATACTACTTAGCAATAAGAAGGGGTTAATTATTGATGAATGAAACAACTATATATTTATTTAATTGGATTGTTTATAATTGATTTCTGGCCAAGGAGCTAACCCACATGGCACAGCAGATATCTCCTGTCTCACCCAGTGCTCCCCTCAGCAATATATTTCAGTCAATCTGCCTGTTCTGTTTTCACTTTGTCTCTGGTGTATCCTCTCACCCCTACCTTTACACCTCTGGCCTACACCCCAGCTCTTGTATGCAGACATAAATAAATCTTTAAAAAATGAATTAAAAAAAAATTGTACTAAGGGGACTCTCTGGTGGCGCAGCGGTTGAGCGCTGAGCTGTGGAGCTGTTGGCAGCGCACGATGCAAGTTCGACGCCCGGCCAGGGAGAATCCCACATGGTGCAGCAGACCTCTCCTGCCTCGCCTGCTGCTCCCCTCAGCAGTGTATTTCTGATCTGCCTGTTCTGCTTCCCACTCTGTCTCTGGTGAATCCTCTTGCTGCCCCACACCTCTGGCCTGTACCCCAGCTTGTATGTATAAGTAAATAAACCTTTAAAAAATAATAATAATTCTACTGAGTGAAAAAAAAGGCAGACAAAAAGAAAACATACTTTATAATTTCATTTAAATAAAACTTAAAAACAAGCAAATCTGTCTATGGTGGCAGAAAGCAGGTAGATTATTATGGAGTGAGGGAGAAAGTGATCACATAGGGCCATAAGAAACATTTGTGGATTTTGCAGATTTTCAGTCTTGATTACAGGAATGGGTTTACTGAGGAAATCTCCATGACACATACTCATGTCATGCTTATGTGAGCATTTCCAAAATTATAAGATGTTGGATGAAAAATCTAATTTCTATGCCAAGGGAAAGAGTATAGAGTCTTCCCAACCTGTTGATGGTATAGGGTTTAGAAATAGGAAAAGACAGAATGGAGGCTGGCAGTTACTTCTTCCTAGTAGATCGTAAAAGTTGAGTTTAGTCAGCAACTTTTCTAAGCTTCAGTTTCTTTAATGGTAAAATAAAGAAACTCCTACCTACCTGATGCTGTTATTGTGAAGATTAAATTAGATATTTAAGAGCCTTATATAAAAGCTGGCTAATAAAAAAAAAATGAATGTAGTTAACAATAGTGTAAGAATAACATTACCTGACCTTCATCTACTACCTTTTTCGTTGATGCTTATTTTCAAGTATTCCCGGTAGTCAGATGGCATTTAACACACATATAACGACACAAATCCTTTGATCCACCTCAAATGTAATATTTCTGGAAATAGATAGCAAGTTTTGCAAATTTAAATTTTAAACCAGAGTACCATAATGTTAATCAGTTGTGCCCATAAACTCTAAATGAGGAACAAAATGTGTTCCTTCATCACACTGCTCTTGAAACCTTCATTTTACTCCAAGTCCACAGTTTTTTGTTTGTTTTTTTGTAAATTGTATCTCATACTTTCTTGAATGCTTCTTAGTGTGAACATAGCAAAGTCAGGATTCCTTATATATTTTAAGACAATATTCTAGCCTCTAGTAGGGAAAAAATGGTCTCAAAAGTAAATACTTCCTTGTAATCATAATCAATATTTGCGAATTACTTACATGTAAATAACATTAGCATGCCACATGAAACTAACAGATTTTCATAAAGAAGGTGAAAACTTTATTTAAAAGTTATTGATGAATTTGGGGGACAACAATGAAATTTTCTAAGGACAAAGATATTTTAGCTATCAAGTTTTGGTGAATTTTGAGCTACCGCAATATAATTTTATTTTTTACTCTAATTCAGATGATTATTTAAATGATTATCACTTTTTCTTTCAAAGTATCATTTCCTAGTGTTATGAGTAACTTCACCTCTATATAAAGTCTATGTATAGTTTTATTTTCTAAAATTTCTTTCTTCAACTTGAATATACATATATACATACAAACACACATGTATAATATATAGTGTGTTCATGCATACATGCATATGTATATATACATTTTACAGCTGAAAATCACATTTATAATATGTATATATACATTTATATATGTCTATGTAGATACATGGACATATATTTATAAGTGTGTTTCATTTAGGGTATTCAATGGGAAGGAATACTGAATTTGGAAAATGTTTCACTTTCAGATAAATAGAGAGCGTGAGTTTTCCATTAATTAGGAAAGAAAGCCATGAACCCTACCTATATAAATTTTGATAAATACATAATTTCTCAATTATTACTATAAATGATATTATACTTTATAATGCTACTAATTCAGAATGTTGTTTTTATAAATTAGTCAAGATTTTGACTGGAAAGTTTTTTTGTTCTACTAGAACTGAAGTTAAGATCCAAAGTTGAAGTCTATGGAGCTTTGGATAAGTTGTATGATTTGAATATTTAACCAGACTAGATTACGCCTAAATAACTGAAAGATCAGAAAATCTATACTGACATGGCCATTAAGAGATTGAAAAGTAGACATCAAAATAGAGCATGACTGAAAGTAATGATTAGAAGATAAAATTGTTGTATATCAATATCCCACTGCAATGAGCCTTTAATGAACCGATTCCCCAAACATTATCTCACTTCATCTTAAAATCTACCAAGTGAAACAGACAGGAGAGGGGTTATTCATAGCATTCCATAGTTAAAAGGTGAAAATAATAAATTCCTTATAACTTTCTTGTTCCCTCATCTATGCTTTACCTATAAATTAAGGATTGGATGTCAGTCAGTGATTAAAAAAGCCAAGAACATAATCAAACCCAAACTTTGTCAATATTGTATCATAAGTAGGACTTCATGGATTTGACTGAGGTAAATGGTAATAGATTTTTTACCCCTAACCCTTATCTGGGTCTCCTTATCTGCATGGCTGTGCATGACCTTAGAGAAGCCTTCCTCCACCATGGAGTCACCTTTTCCCCATAGTCAAGATCTTCTTCCTTCACCCTGTTTGATTTTCTTCCTAGTACATTACCTCTGAAATCATTTATGTAATTATTTGTTAATTTTTCTTAATACTTCATGATACAGGAAACTTAATGTACTTGCATAATGATCAATTCTTAGTATCTCAAAAAGTACTTGGAACATATTATTTGTCAAACAAATCGTTTTCAGGCAAGTACTCTGAGGTTTGGTGCCATCTAATTTTCTTCTCATTGATCAGAAATGTCTTTTCCCATTTGACACACTGGTTGAAATAAATCCCTGCAGCAGAAAATTTACTCTCCATCCTCTTAGCTTTATCTTCTTCAACTTTCCAACAAATTTCCTGTTTACCCACAACAAAGGTGACATCAAGATGTACATAACAATGCCAAGTTCCTTACCCTATCTTTTAATAGGGGCAATATAACAATTAGAGAAATTAAATGAATTGGCTTAGGGTTATATAGTTAGTACTTACAGGAGTCTATATTAGAACAAGTTCCTTTGACTTCTAGCAAACTACTTAATGCTATAAAGGCTAAATATTCTTAGTCAGTGTCTGGATATGAAATAAATCCCTAGAGAAGAAAAACTTGAGGGCTTTATATTACTCACTACTATTCTGTAGGTATCCATTATTCTGGGACTCCAAAGTAAGAAAATTGAATTCTTCCAAAATAACACCATTGGCCTGTCTACTCTCATTATCTTGGCGGAGAAATGAAAGAAGCAAATTCAATCCTGCCTTACTATTACTAGTGTTTTAGTCCTGTCCTTATATATTTAAATGATAGATTTCATCTGTGTTTTGCAGAAAAGTAAATCAAGCCTCACAGCTTTTAAGTAAGTAACTTACCTAAAGTCACATGGATACTAACGAGACTTCAAACCTAGTTAGTGCTGAGAGTATGAAAAATATACTCATAGATGTGAAAGGAACCTGAAATACCATCCGCAAAAATCAAAGTTGTTCTTTACACAAATTACCCCTATTTCTACTAGTAAGAAAAATGACAGTATTTTATAGCATTGCTCACCATTTTCCTCATTAAAATATTTTATTATCAGGAAGTTCTACTTCACATCTAAGTTAATCTCTTTGGTTAAAGTTAAAATCTACCATTTCTCATCTGAATGAGCAACAGCTGGTCACTTCATAACCATATACTTCATGACCCTTCAGATGCTTGAAGATCATTATTAAGTCACCCTTCAGCCTTCTATGCTGTGCAGGTCCTATAAAAGTACCATCAGGCACAAAAATCATTAGGAGCACCACAAGGCACCATCATTAAATTCACCATCTGGCATAACTGGAAATGTCAGCAAATAGAGAGTGCATATTGATGGGCATACTACTGTTTATGCCTTTTAACTGGTCAGCAATGTTAATTATAATTACATCTTCATTGTAGGATTTTATAGCTTATATGGACAAATGAACATACACTCGATTAACTAACTACAGACTAAATGGGAAATGGTTCTCAGGCTAATGTTTCTGAAAGCTATTAGTATTTTTTTGTTGGCTAATATCTCCAAGATCAGTGAGTGCTGAGTGAATGGGCAAATTTATTCTGCTTCCAAAGAGAGTCCAAGCTCTTTTCTAACTTGTGCTATACAGGTTGTTTCTTATTTAACTCTTTTGAAAGTTAAGAAAATAATTTTCCCTATTGCTTTTGGAGTCACTGTGCCTATTACTTTAATGCATACAACATTAGATTCATATAAACTAATGATATCTTAGTAATCTTCAAGTTCTATTTATTATAAAAATTTTGCTTTTAAAAGGATAAGAACTTAAAATATTTATTACAAATCAATACTATAAATAAATCAGAATAATTTTGTGAGTAGATTCTTCCTAACTTTAGCATATACCCAGTTTGGATTTGTACCCATGCTGAGAAGTTGGAGTACATTGTATTGAAGGTTTTTACCACCATAAAGTTTCTCACCTTAGAAAGGATACATCTATCTTTCCCTCTGAGGTAATTAAACTATACTATTTTTAAACTTGCTTAAATTTCTATCTATAGTGTAAATATAAAAGTGTTGTCTTATTAACATGTCTATCACAAAATATTCAATTTTTATTTTTATTTTTTATTTTCCTTTCATTTATTTATTTTTTTTAAAGATTTATTTTTTATTTATACATACAAGCTGGGGTACAGGCCAGAGGCGCAGGGCAGCGAGAGGGTTCACCAGAGACAGAGAGGGGAGCAGAACAGGCAGATCAGAAATACACTGCTGAGGGGAGCAGCGGACAACGCAGGAGAGGTCTGCCACGCCATGTGGGATTCTCCCTGGCCGGGCGTCGAACTCGCGTCGCCGCTGCCGACAGCTCCACAGCACAGCGCTTAACCACTGCGCCACCGGGGAGGCCCTATTTTTTATTTTCCTTTTAAACAGACTTTTCACTTGACACTGGATTTTGGTTTCATGATGTAGAAAATGTTTACTGTTATTTCATCTCACTAGTTAGTTTATGCTTACCATCTATTAGCTTTCTGTTTTTACATTGTATTCTCCCCTGGCTGATTCATTCTCCTTCCTTAGTAGTTTTTCATTTTTTTTTTTTTTTGTACATGCACATTATTTCCACTTCTTTTTTATATTCACTAAGCTTGGAACAAAATCTATTTTTCTTAAATACAATGAAAGCACATTAAATTGAAATAACTGGATAAGCAGTTTTCAGTACAAACCAATATTGCCACGTTACAAGTTCTATTTATAAAAGTCAAATGGCCATTTTTTCATTTCTCCACAAAATATTTTAAAACTTAGAAAACAATTAACGAAATTGCTCTAAAACATACCACAAAGAATACTGTATAGAAATTTCCTTATTTCTTAATTCACAAATGTATACAGATAGTGATTAAGGTAATGGTGACTAGACCTGCCTTCTTTAAGATTTATGTCTTTATGCATGTATGCATGTATGTGTGCATGTATGCATGCATGCATGAAGAATGGGTATAAGTCAGAGGTGCAGGGGCTGAGAGGATTCACCAGAAACAGAGTGGAGAGCAGAATAGATGGACTTACTAAAATACACTGCTAAGGAGAGCATTGGGGGAGACAGGAGAGGTCTGCTACACCAAATGTGGATTAGTTCCCTGGCCTGGACTGAACTCAGGCCCTCAGGTCATGATGTCGATAGCACTGAGACTTAACCCTTACATGATCAAAGAGGCCCTGGTCCTGCCTTATTGAAGGGTGAGTGTTAACTAGAGATAGCAAGAAGTTACAGCACACACTGACATATGTGGCTGTGTATAGACATAAGGCATACAAACACACATTTTTATTGATCTATATTGTCCTTCCTTCATTGGAAGCAATATTATATTAATAACCTAGAAGATAATTCTCTCATCAACTGTGTTTCAGTCATCATTTAGTTTCCTATTTTGAGTTTTATAGTACTGAGATTAGCGCCATTCACTTGAAATATGGGAGGAAAAAACAAATAGTAAAATAAGAGTGATATTGGTTTTTCTCCTTACTCTTTTCTATGCCCTAGGTAGCTGCTCCCTGTGGACTGCAAACTAGAAAGCATTCCTAGCTAGGTTCTGGTGAACTCAGCTGGTCAAGGTCACCAGTGGGAGATCAAAGGACAGAAAGATGGAGCTTTTTAATTCCCACACCTTTTCTGCTCTGGGCCACATTTTCTGTTAAAGACTGCATTACCCCAGAATTAGAGCTCTTTTCAGGCAGCTTCTTCTACATAGCTGTCTCTCACCAGGCTTTGAGAGTACTACCTCTCTGCTTGCCCTGCAGGGCTTATGGGTGCTAATGACTTCATGTTGTTTCTAGCATCTTAAGTGCTCCAATATCCTTTATTGACTTCTTTGTGTTTTCTCACACCTTTGAAAGCAATCTCTTTGCTAAATTCTTGAGGCGGTAAGGTTTCTATCAGGATTCTGACTGATACAAAGGCCCATTCTAAAAGGATAGAGTGTTTTCTTGTTCTTTAGAAGGACAGTAAAATGACAGCAAACTAAGTTCACTTATTATTCTTTATATTCAAATTCAGTTTTCCATATTCAAAATCATTCAAAAGTAAAATACATATTAATGAACAGATAAGTGTTTTATTAGGGACAAAAATCCCAGAAAATTAAAGTCAGGGACTCCTGTTAATTTCAGCATGATATTAGAATTTCTAATTTAGTATAAGCCCTTTACTTTAATAAATTAATCATCATGCAACTACATTTTACCGTGAGTTAGATTTAATATGTACTTTTTCAAACATGCTGTTGTTTTTTTTTTTAGATTTATTTATGCATACAAGAGCTGGGGTGTAGTCCAGAGGTGTGGGGGTGTGAGAGGATTTATCAGAGACAGAATGGGGAGCAGAACAGACAGACTGAATGAAATATATTGCTGAGGGGAGCAGTGGGCGTGGCAGGAGAGGTCTGCTGCACCACTTTTTCAAACATGCTGTTAAAAGAGGTATTTACCTTGCTATACCAAATAATGGCTTTGAAATAGTTGTTTTCATGGCAATAACCATTCAGGGATACTCTCCATTTTCCTAATAGTTGTGAACTAGAGTTTGTGATTTCACAGATATACTTAAGGTCACTAATTGTCTATGTAGTATGACTATAACCTGTAAGGTCACTAATTGTCTATGTAGTATGACTATAACCTGGTGTCCAATGAGGTCTATATAATTTAGATACATCCTGATCTTTGTATCTGAATTTGAAACGTTAGAGTTTTTAATAATCATGAATGATTTGAAGAGATCCAAACTATCATGTGAAGCCAGATGTAGAAAGGCAACACACAACAGAATCTATATAGCTCTCAAGAGTACCAAGGAAGCATTTATAATAACAAGAATAAAGGACATCTACTTGGTGGGAAAGAGTCCTGTCCTTAGGTCGAGTCCCTTGAAGAGAAAGTAGTCTGTTTCCTTTATTCTAAAAGGCAGTCAGAGGCAATCATTTTTTCACCCTTAGATAGATGCATGACCTCTAAAGAGCCTGGTCAGTATTTTGGACTAGAATGCAATGGGGGAAAACATTTCCTATGCATGAAGTAAAATGATAATGGTACTAGATTCAAGTGGTAGAACTTCTCAGTGGAACAACTATAGAAATGGCTATCCAAAGGTACCAAATAGAGAAGAAAAGTAGAGCTTAATCTTATAAAAATAGTGTAAGGGTTGGAGAGTAGACAGATTGTTGAATAGCTCAAAATATATCAGATTTTATTGATAATGTTCTAGGACCCATTGGATCTAGATTTTTGCCTGCTTAACTTTCCTGTTATTAACCTTCTGGGCTCTTTGGCCCTGCTAGCCAACAACCAATGAGAAACAGATCATCCACTCAGCAGAAGATTCCTATATTAAAGCAATGCCTCCAGAAGAGGCTGAAACCTGATGGCCAGATGAGGCACAGATGGCAGAAGACTGATTAGAAGTGACCTAGATCTCATTAGCCTGGTAAAAGACAGAGACTATATATGCTAATGAGACATGCAAGATATGAAGAAACATGTGCTCTTCTGTGCATGCCCCAGTGTGGACTTGTCAAAAGCATGATCCCTGATACCTGGTTCTGATAATGAGCCCAATAAAACCAGAACCCTCCTCCCCCATCACTCTCTTGGAGACAGTAACTCAGTATATTTCCCATTCTCTCCCATTTTATGATCCATACTAAATGTTCCTCACTTGAAACTTCAAAATTTGTGGTAGATTTATTGGTGAAAGCCAGAAAAAGACTCTTCAGAACCTAAAACCACAGGTCTTAGAATAAAATCTATTTTGTTAGTCTTACTACCAGTTTTTCTTACTCTGACTGATAGACTTGAGAATCTGCAGTAACCTATGAAATGTAACTCTGTTCAGATTCAGTCAGCCAGTTAACACCAGGTTACATTAATATTCAAAATTGGCATTTTATTAACCTGCTAGTCTTTGTACTTACTGACATAAAGCAGGACTTTAATCCCATCAATAGCTTTCTTTTATTTCAAATGAAAAGTGGTGATGGGGTGTAAAAACAACTTTCTCATATGTTTCTATCATGCAGCAACCTCACAGATGCTGTCTTGAACCACTTTGAGGTTGCACATGTCCTTGAGAATGATCAGTCCCTCCCAAGGTACCTCTCCTGGCATTCTCCAAATAACAAATAAAGAAATGGGGAGAAAGGTGCTGTATTATTTTCAGTCTTCACAACCCGAGATAATTCAGCACTATCACAATAGAAGAGAACATGTTCTACTTTAAGAAACAGTTAACAGCAGGCCTACAATCCATTCTCTCCTTTAGGGAAGTGGGATAGGGATAACTTGGAAGGAAAAAAAAAAAAAAAGAGTAAAGTGACCTTCCTATAGGGAGAAATTGGTATTAAAAAGTAAGCAACCAAGCAAGCTATGCTTGATTTTATACCTTAGTAAGGGTAATATACCCCCAAGAAAAATTATTCCTGCACATAAAATCCCAGGGGGCAATTAAAGTAAATTGGTATGCTACTTCTTCCTGAGTATCTATTTAGAGAGTTCTATTTGAATAGTTGGTGCATACTCACAAAGAATAGCATGGGGACATAGAGCTTGAGGTGAGGATTGGATGGATGTGAAATTAGGGCCAGGTAGTGGTGATGGTGATTAAGTGGGAGAGCTCAGTATCATATTGCCCATTTCCATTGATGAAGCATAAGACAGAAGCTTAAGAAAATGCTGAACTGATTTTCTAAAGGAATTAGTAAGACATGTGGCACAGGAAGTGATACCAGCAGATCAATGAGATAAACAAGAGTGGGTTTTCAAATTAGATACACAATTATCAGAGCTCATAACCGGTATAAAGACTTACTACTAATTTCAAGGATATACATCAATGTAAAGCAAATATAAAGCTGAGAAGTATGTCAAAGTCATCCCCAGTTCTCATTCTTTTTTACTACATTAGAATATTAGTTGGCCCAGATTTAATGTATATGGTATTCAGTAAATGCATACAGTCACATCTTTTAGAAGGGATCGGTTTTTGTCATGAAGCAGTTCCATTTTATGCTCCAATAATTGAATGCCTCAAGGAAAAATTTCCAGGAAGCCAAGTTTCAAGGTGGAAACTCTTCTCATTCACGAAGAATGTCTTTCTTTGATGCCTTGACTATACATTGCTTGATTGTCAATTGCTGAACTGAAGAATTAGTTTATATTGAGACTAGGCTCATATAGAACCATCACATTACAAGCATTATTGTTTTATCTGATTAGTTCACTTAGTATTTGCTTATTGGGGGATTAGTACATTCCGGTAATAAGGAAAATTTGAGTAGGTTTCTGCTATGTGTTCTCAGAAAACAACTCTTTTCTCTATATTTTCTTTCTTTGTTCATTTCATTCCTACTATTTAAAAATTTCCCTTCATTCTATTTGTTTGGACTTTAATCAATTTTGACTTTCTATCGGTTAAATAACGTTTTGACTGGAGAAACTTAACAGTTTATTTCCATTTCATGCTTCCATGAGAAAGTTTAACAGTTAGAACTGTCCAAATTACAAGTAAATTCCTACTGCACCATATTTATGTAAAAGGAAAAAAGAATCTTTCACTTAAAAATTCCCTTTTGCTGAGCTTGTGATTGGCAAGAACCTCAAGTTACTTCACTAATGGAAATCCCAACGTTCCTCTTCCTGCTTCTTAGCTCAATTACTGTTAACCTTAGCCTTCCACCAGTAAAATGCATGTACTTCTGACCCATAAATTATTCAAATAACTTCTCATTTCCAGATAGCATTTATATTATTGTTTTTGCTTATCTTAGCCTATAAGTTCAAAGAGAGAAACAAATATTTATGTTATCTCTAATTCAATAAATATTAATGTGAGACACTATTTTAAGTAGTGGAAATATAGTGGCAAATAAGGTGTGATGTACTGTCAAAGAGTTCACAATATTTATATCAGACAAAAGAGGCAAATTTATGCTGCAGTAACAAATAACTTTGAATTTCAATGTCTTAAATTAGTGGTTTGTTTTTAGCTGATGTCACATGAAGCCTCTAGATATGTTTACTGTAGTCATTTAGAATCTTAGAGAGATGGTTGCTCCATTTCTCCATGCATTCCTCATGATTGCTGAGGATGTATTAAATCACACCTTGGCTCTGAAGACTTCTGCCTGCAAGTGACACACTTCCCACACTTCACTGGCCAAGGTGAGTTAAACATGGATATCTGAGGTGGCAGGACTTCTTAATTTGTGTATTATTTTTACCACCTTTATGAAGCTATGAAGTGGTCAGCTTGCACTATATATTTCTTTAATTGGATTGTTTATAATTTCCCTAACAATTATTGCTAGAAAATTACTGCTTCCTTCCTTTTCTTCACAATTTTAGACCGTGTATCCCCTCAGTAATAAGTCAGTGACTTTTTTTCAGTCCTTAGCTCATTCACTCAAAAGCAATAAATTATAATGTTGTCATATATGCTGAAACTTCTTCAGTCTTGTACTCCTATTGATTCAGTATTTTTTAATATCTCCCTCCGGTCATCCCTGTTTGATGTCTAGACTCAACACTTTGTATCATAAGACAGACCGTTTCCATTTGTAGCTTCTGTCATGAAAACATGATATAGTTAGTGTTCTTGCTTAAACGAGCTTTAAAGCAAAATAAACATGGAGAAAATTTTGTTTTGATTGATTTTTTGACACATAACTATATACATGGCAAGATTTCATTGTAATGGTCACACATATAAAACAACTACAAATTTAATGAATTACACTATTAACAGACATATTTTACTGTGTAATTCTGCTTTGAGTGCAAAGAAAAAATTTTGGTCTGTTAAAATGTGTGCCACAGCAAAAAATGAACTAATTGGTTCACAATTTACCTGTTTTGCTCACTACTGCAAATCATTTTTTTCCCAATTATTTTATGAAGCAGGATACTGTAGGAGCAGACTATGTTATTTAATAAAATAAACACAACACTTATTAATTGCAAATTCTTTGAATCTCAGGTTTACTTGCATTTATGGTACAAATAACATTAATTACATCATAGAATTTCAGTAAGTATGTTTGTGAATTACAGCATAATGTTGAGTATAAAGTGACTAAGTTTTAAAATCTTTTATTTTATCTTTTCAACCAAAGTAACTATGGTTCTGAGAATGAATAATAACTACTGTTTGGGGAAAAGGTGAAAAATCACTCAGGAATAAAGTATGTAAATGATACAGTCCACATTCTGTTCTTACTCATCAAATGATGAGTGTTCTGAGTGAAAAATGTAAGCATTAATAATTAGAAAATAGTAATGGAGTTCAATACAGACAGCTCACAATGACTGTACATTTGAATGCAAATGGCTTGGTGGGCAGGGATAGAATGGATGAGGGAGGGAGTTGGCAGGAGGAAGGGAATGAGAAAGGAGGGAGAGAAGTCGGGCAATGGGGAGAGCAGAAACATCAGAGATTGCAAATGAACCAGAGTGAGGTTTTATCAGTTGAAGCATAAGTAGGGTTTGCCTACTTTTCTAGTTTTTACTAAAATACACAAATCATTTTATCCAAAAGAGACAATGATGATATGGAACCCTTCCCATTCCTCAAAGACTAGCTGAAGTATTATTGTGAAACTATGATTCACACAGTAGGAAAAAGAAAAAATCCACCCATGTTTAAATTTGCATAGTTCTTCTAGTTATCTTATACTATCACACATCTCAGTTATTTGTTAGCATATTTTGTGTCTCTATCAAAATGAACATTTTTAGAAGGCAGATATTTACAGCATCATATATGTTTCTATTATTAGTAGGGATGAATAACTTTCTTTCTAAATGTTTGTTAAATTAGTAAAATTGGTGAACAAGAGATCTAGGGCCTTTTTGTGAAATACTTAGAAGAAAGTAGGGTAAGAGTTAAAGAGAACTGGAAACTTCTTCAAGTGGAAAAGTATAGTCAATGACTAACTACTATTGCTTTCTCATCAGTCTTCCTCTCAGAGAATTAAAAAAAAATAATACAGAAATTATAAATAAACTTGATTATGCCGCACAACCAGGTGGGAATGAAAATACAGATACAGGGCTGCCTTTATTAGCTAAGTATGCTCTGGATACAAACATTTCTAGTGTGTTTTCTCTTGTTTCTCTGTTCAACTCAGCTGTTTATAATTAAGTAGGACTGAAGTATTATATTTAAAATAATAATAATAAAATTGGAAGTATTTCCTGTGTCATGTGTCCCTGTTACTGATATATCATGGAATTTCTCATGCAACTAAAACATAAACACCCCACATCCCATGACTTTAAACAGTAATCCTCTCTTGGAAATGTTTAAGAGCTTAAGCACGACTGAAACTAATAATACATTTATATATTTTTTTAATGGAAAGGCCCCTAATTTTTCCCTCCTTGTTGTCATAAATGCAAAATATATATTAGACAAGAGAGTCAACAAATCATAGAACACACTTTTAAACATTAATTTTTATTATATCACTTACCTACAATTACAGTTAACTACAAGTTTGATTTATTTTCTCATTTACTTTTTGTTTGGTTAAAATAAAACTATCACAATGATCCCTCTTTGAAATTGTTAATGATTTCCTAAAAATAAAGATGCAATAACTTACAGCTTTACTTAGATTAGAAATCAAGATATCTTCAAATTTTTCATCACCCTATGTATTGATTCACCCTGAGTTTTCCCTTTTTCTAATCAATTACCAATAAAAGACAGTTTAGACTAGCCTTTAGGCAGAATGATGTCTAAACTTGTTATTATATATTTTCAAAACCTTACATTATCATTTCCTATACCACTGGAATTGCCACTTGCACCTTGTGATTCTAGAATGTTATATGTTCTCTCAATATTTTCTACCTGCTGTATTTGATTATATACATGGGTATTCAATATTTAAGTTCAACACATAACTGAATTTACTTCCTATCAAACATGCTTCTCTTTTTATTACACATCTCAGAATATCATTATCATCTAATAAACCAAGTCAGAATCATCCCCTAAATCTAAAGTTTTACTAATTCTTGTCTTGTATAATTTCTGAGTCTCTAATAATCCATTTCTAAAAGTTTATCCCTTCTCCTGCTGCTTTAGCTCAGATTATATAAAATCTTCCTTGTGTTTGGTTGTTTTGTAACTAGTTTCTCTATCACTGTTTTCTCAATAATCAAGGAAAGTAGCAGTATAGCCTAGGGAAAAATCTTTCCTCGGCTCCCAGAGTTAAATGATACCACCAGCTTATTGCAATAAATGGTCTGTACATTACTTTGCCTATAGCAATACAAATAAAAAGAGTTTATAGAGTATTGCTAGAGAATATAAAAATGTATAGAAAAATGAAATCTATTTTCAACTTCTCAGACATATTGGGAATAATATAATTGGACCACTTATCAGAGTGGAAACACAATTGCTTTTTACCTCTAATTAAAGACAAACTTTTTTTTTTTTTTTGGTAAGATCCTCAGAGGCAACTATCAACTTAATGATGCCCTTCTTTAGAAAACATCTACATCAGAAAAAAAAGCAAAGTCTTTAAAAAGTTTCCATTTTTACCAAAAGCCTACTTCCTCTCCCCTCTGACTTCCCGCATAGAATAATACTTTACAGTGGTATGTCATTTGGTATACTTATTCATATCTTCTTGAGACTAAAATTAGCTTTTTTAATAGGCAGAGGAAATATATTAGTCTGGGTATGTGCTCAGCAAGAAGAGTATACTTCTTATTTATACCTGAAAATTAGATACCTTTTGAATTTTCATGTATCAAGGACTTGTACCTTTTAAAATCTTAAAGATATTATTGCATTTCTGAAACTAAGAGAACAACTATTCTGAGTTTATTACTTACATATTAAAATCATATGCTATATTGCCGACAGAATTTTATATAGTTTATATTTTTTATGAAATTAATATCATCCATGTGCTATATAATCTTTGAAAATACATTTAGTAGCATGCTCTAAGTAACAAATGACACAAGATATTTAGCAATATTAGATATTCAGATTTTATGTAACATACTTGTAAAATGATCAAAGTGACGTTAAAGACTGGCTTAAGATGGTGAGTGTTTTTAGTAGTCTTTGATTCTTAAACTCTTTTCCTTCAATAACTCCTACAGACACATAAAAAGACTTCAATTTGTAATAATATCAGATATTCAAGCAAATATTCAACTACATAATAAAGTAAGGAGGAATTTTAATGTCTGATAAAACTGGAATGAAAAACACAATCAATGATCAACTTATATATCCTGACCAAAAGTACAACAAATCCACTAACCAGAGACAAAGTGGAAATATGTTCAATCTTTCCTTACCTGTCACCTGCTTTAGAAATTCAAGATTCATGCCAACAAGAAACCAAAAAGTTGGCCACACAAGACAATGGGGCTGGATGTTGAAGAACTCTGAGGGTCCGCCCTTCCCTTTTTCATCCTATATTCTCTCCAAAATTAATTCACAAACTACAATTCCAGATAGGAAGTAGGAGTTGTTTACAAGTGCCAAATTACATGCAGAGAGGAAGCATTTTCACAGATAATTTTAAATGTAAGGACTGGCATAGGGAAACTTATTGTCTCATATGCAATGTAGGGATTTTTGGTACATTTTTGTTTAAGAAGTCAAAGTCTGAAAGCATCATATTTGAAGTAAATGCAAAATTTTAAAGCACCTTCATAATGAAAAGTCCCAACACTATCATTATGAATTGGTGAAAGGTCTGAATTTGGCAGGACATTACTTCCTGCCCAGGAGTATCTCTTCCTCAAGCCCAACTTCATACACCCACCAGCTATATGTAACAGGTAGGAAATTAGTTATATCACTGCAAAGATGATGAAATCAAAAGACAACTGGGTAAAAGTGATCCCCAGCCAGGGAGCAAACCCACATAGTGCAGCAGACCTCTTCCACCTTGCCCGCTGCTCCCCTCAGCAGTGTATTTCAGTCAACCCACCTGTTCTGCTCCCCACTCTGTCTCTGCTGAAACTTCTCACCCCCTGCACCTCTGTCCTACACCCCAGTTCCTGTATGCATAAATAAAAAAACAAATCTTTAAAAAATGCTTAAAAGGGCCTCCCCAGTGGCGCAGTGGTTAAGCGCTGTGCTGTGGAGCTGTTGGCGGTGGCGATGCGAGTTCGACACCCGGCCGGGGAGAATCCCACATGGTACAGCAGACCTCTCCTGCCTCGCCCGCTGCTCCCCTCAGCAGTGTATTTCTGATCTGCCTGTTTTGTTACCCGCTCTGTCTCTGGTGAACCCTCCCACTGCACCACGCCTCTGGCCTGTACCCCAACTTGTATGTATAAATAAAAAATAAAAGAAAATGCTTAAAAATTATCATTGAATGACAAAATTAAATATAGCATTCAAAATGTCAAAATATAAATTAATAAGTCGGACAAAGAATAACTATTGTTTAGAGTCACAGTTTACAACTTTGTTAAAACAAAGTAAGCTAAAATAAATTTCAAAAATTAACAATACAAGCAAATGAAATATTTTTCACATTATTAGAGACATTATTAGAAAAAGGCAAATTATAGCTATGATAAGAAAACTATGCAGTGCTTTATATAGTATTTAATACAAATTATACATTTTACTTAGGAATTAAATTTAGCCAAGGAAAAGTGAAAATTCATATTAACATGAAAACATGTGGACAGATAATCATGTATTCTACTATCTAAGAGCCTCAAATTCAAAACAATCAAATGTTCTCTATGTGTAAATGGCTAAATAATATGTGGTACATCCCTATAATGGGGTACTATTCAACAATAGAAAGGAAAGTGACGGTGATATACATAACAATGAGAACATATCTTAAGAACATTAAAAAAATGCTAATATCAAAGGTTATAACTAGATGATTTTCCATTTACTAAATATTCCTGAAGTAACAAAATATAAAGATATAAAACTGACTGGTGGTTGTCAAAGGTTAGATTTGGGGATAAGATGTGACTGTAAGAGGGAAAAGTGATGGCTTCTCTTTGGCAATGGATTCACTTTGCATCCTGATATTGGTGTGGGCTTCACATATCTTTGCATATAAAATTTCAAATAACTATACATCAAAAATAAGCATGTGAAATATGAATAGTTTTTAGTTGAGTTAATAGTATTGAAACTATTACTATGTTTTGGTTTTAAAAACTGATTCTGGCCATGTAAGATGTTTTTATTAGAAGAAATTGGATGAATGGTGAACAGGAATTCTCTGTATTAATTTTGCAACTATTGTGGAATCAAAGTATTTCAAAATAAAACTACCAAATGCAATATACGTAATAATTCTTCTTCCACCATTTATTTTATTTTATTTTATTTTTTTAAAGATTTATTTATTTATGCATACAAGCTGGGGTACAGGCCAGAGGCGTGGGGCAGTGAGAAGTTTCACCAGAGACTGAGTGGGGAGCAGAACAGGCAAATCAACAGAAATATATTGCTGAGGGGAGCAGCGGGCGAGGCAGGAGAGGTCTGCCATGCCATGTGGGAATCTCCATGGCCAGTGTCGAACTTGCTTCCCCACTGCCGACAGCTCCACAGCGCAGCGCTCAACTGCTGCACCACCAGGGAGGCCCTTCCATCACTTATTTTAAACAGAGGGAAATTACAACAACACTGATGATTTCACTCACAAGTAGAATATAGAGAAACAAAACAGGCAGACAAAACTAAACTGAAACAAACCCTCAAAATTTGCCTGTAGAACTGAGGTTTTTAGAGGGGAAAATTAGGAGGCGAAAATGAAAGGGGATTTTCCAGTGGTCTAGGGTTAAACAGTAAGAGTGCTTTGGTTGTGGATATGGTGTGGTGCTATACATATGAGGAGGTATTAACATGTTTTCCTACATCATATCCAGCATTGCAAATCAATGGGACCGCAACAAAAAGTTAAAAAAAAGTATAAAAAATAAACAGAAGATAGAGATGAAAGTTAGAAAAGTGACTCAAAATCTTAGAGAGAATAATAGTCCCATTATAATGTATTGAAATACTGAAGGAATTAAGTATTTTGAGGGTTTTTTTTCTTTTTTTTTTAAGATTTATTTATTTATACATACAAACTGGGGTACAAGCCAGAGGTGTGGGGCGGTGAGAGGGTCTACCAGAGACAGAGTGGGGAGCAGAACAGGCAGATCAGAAATACACGGCTGAGGGGAACAGTGGGTGAGGCAGGAGAGGTCTGCCGCACCATGTGGGATTCTCTCCTGCTGGGGGTCGAACTCACATCACGAGCTGCCTACAGCTCCACAGTGCAGTGCTCAACCGCTAAGCCACCAGGGAGGCCCTTTTTTTCTTGTTCTTAATTAGTGTTGGATGTGGGAAAACAACTCAATTATTTTTAATAATAGAAAGTTGGTAGTATAAAGTTGATTAATTAGAACAATGGAATTCTCCCATTTTCATCTTTATCCATCAATGAGCATTCTAGATAGACTAATTAGATAAACAAAAAATTGCTAACATGCATAATATTCTCTAGATAGCAGGTTCTTTATATGATACCATATTTAAATTTCACGGCTTCCTAATGAGAATATATATTAAAAAAGATCAAATTGTTCATTTTTACAAATGCTAATTTCGAAAATCATATAAGTGATTTTTCATATAGTTTCAGAAAAAAGAACTGGTAGAGTTCCAAACTAGCATTCAACCCAAGGTATTCTAATCTGAGTTCCAGACTTTTTCTCTGTAGTCATTATAATCATGCTTATTTTGGGCTTATATTTATTTCTGTGATTGTAACTGATTTTGCTGAAATTCAGATTTGGTGAAGCAGTTTTAAATACCCCATAACATCATTAGAGAGAAAATAAACTCTGGAATTTCAAGGACAGAGTCACTCTAAGAAAGGATCAGGGAATTGAAACTATAGTAGCAGCTGGTCAAGTATTCTTTAGTTGGTTGTCATTTTAATGTTTTTCCATTCAATTACTAAAATCACTTATTAGTATTTCTCATTTCTATTCGGGTAACCATCTCTGTTAATCAGTGTTTTAATGTTTTTACTCCTGATTCTAGCTTGCCACACTTCCTGTAATCTTTCAATTCTTGCCAAGAACCCACCTTCTCAATAAACTCAAATAATAATTACTACATTAAAATATCTTCATTGATTTTTTTAAACTTTTTTTTTTATCAAAATCAACATACATAGAGAATGTGGAGTAAGTATAAACCCCTAGATAAAAGTGGCCACACAGCTCTAATCTCTGGTACATTTCAGAAAAATCACATAATTTTTGATTGGAAAAGGAACAAATAAGTCATCAGTCTCAAATTAACCAAGGTTATCCAAATCCAGAATTAAAAGCTAAACCTTGATTTAGGGTAGGGTTCTCCCCAGTATACTATGTTGTATTTTCATTTTACCAATTCTCTCTTTTTCTTTCTCTAATATTAGGTGGCATTTTTTCTGTTAACTCTTCAGTGGTGAAATATTGACAGCATCGATTAAATGTATATATTTATTATAAATATAAAAAGTCACCAAATCCCATAGAATATCATGATTACAAACTACATTAACTAAGTTTTGTTCTTCATCTCTTAGATATGCATTTACCTCGTAAAGCACACGATACACAAAAATTACAAATACATTATTTACTGATCACTCTGTTCATTAGGAAAGACATGACCACCCTCTGTCAATATAACATGAAGTTATGTTATTAATAAGTTTAAGTACAAATGAGCCATTAAGAAAATAAGAATACCTATACTGAACTCTCAATAAGTCATTGCCACTTAAATTAGTTGATAAAAAAACAAAAGAAATTTAAAATCCTTCATAATTTTATGAATAATTGATTCAATTCTCACTTAAAAATAAAGCATTTTTAGTTAGAAGTCTTAACTCAATGCTGGCTAAAGCAAGATTCTAATATTTTCTTTAATATTTTACATTTTAATATTTAAACTGTCAAATATTAATCATTATTAGCATATTTTCAGTTGAACTCAATCCATAGCTATTTCTAGTGAAGTAAATCTGTTCTAGCCACAATATTTCCACAAGTTCTTCACAACAATATGTTTTCTCCATATATGCAGGTAGTATACTAATCTACCATAACATAATCCTAAACTGCTGAAATAGATGTACTTCTAAATCTTTCCACACACATATTTTATAATAGCACAGTGTTTTAGATTGTAAATCTAGTCAACTTGCTCTTTATCTTAAAATTCCTCAACCTGGTTTATAAGACTCTACATGGTCAGCCTCTCTCTCCATATATATTTTAAGCCCATCTTCCCCTTGCTTACTGTTCTGTTACCACATTGACTTTTCCTAACTTACCAAATGCCCTTGTCCTTCCGTTCTTAGCTCACCAGATTTTTCCCTCTCTGCCCAATGATTAACAATACTGCTGCTCTGTTTCTACATTTCCAATGTCCAAAATTTTTCATAATTTTCTTGTTAGTCTTTAGCTAATATGGTAAATATCATCTCTTCAGTGGTAATTTCACTGAACAATTAACTTGACTAACATTTCCTCTATCTTGACAATATTCACTGTCTATCTACATTCAACAGCATTTATACTTTCTATTTTTAATATAGCTCTATAGTATTTATTGGTAGCATCAGAGTAAAGGACAAATTGTACTTTTTAACAATTTGCTTTCATAAGCTGTCCCAATTAAACTCAAACTTTTTACTAACTTAAAGTCATTTAGAATAGAGCAGTGCTAGAAAATCTAAAAATTAAAATGTATTATCATAAAACTTGAAATCTCTCTTTAAAAGCACCTATCCTGTTTGATCAGACCTAGTTGCAACACATTCATTTAAAATACTGGTTGCTAATTTTACTTTCCAGAATATTGACTATTTTTTTAATTACTTTACGCTTATAGAAAATTTTAGTAATAATGTAGGGTTCCCAAAAACTTTTAAATTACTTTACACTTACAGAAAAAAATTAACAATAAGGTAGGGTTCCCAAAGATTTTTCACCAACATTCCTGTTTCTTACCGTTTTTACCAACCTGCTTTGTAACAGCATACAGGAAAACATATAAAATATAATATTTCTAAAAAGATGGAATATTTGGATTGTTCACAGATGCTATCCTTATGCGGGAATATGTATAATCTTCATATTATCCCATTTGTAGCATATGTACAATGGAAGTGAACATTCAGCATTTTCAATTTTACCCATATCTAGCTATAATACATATTCCAGATATCATGTCTAGAAGAATTAACCAATGGAATCATTGTGAATATTTTCATTATTATACATAATACGTAAAAAAACAGTGACTCTTCCTTTGATCTTTCTAGGAGTGGCATTAAAATATTAATATAAGAGAAACATCAATTATTCAAAAACAGTCACTAGCTATATATGACCAATATGGTCATGTCAGTGCTGATTCAGTTTCTTCCCTTTTCTAAATCTGATTTGTCAGGGGTCTTTATCCCCATTTACTCTATGACATATTAAAGAACCAAAGTTAATCACACTGATGTTAAATTATAGGCATTTAGAAACATTATTTTATCCTTATAGTAACCATCTATAGTATTATAAAATGGAAAAAAAAACTTAGATTTTTCAGGAGTTAAAATATATGTTCCATTAAGGCAATTAGTGGCATGCTCAGATTCAAATGTAACACTGTTAGATTCTAGAGCCCATATATATATATCTGTGATGCAAATACTTATAACTGCTATGTTCTAGATGATTCTCCAGAGACTAGAAGTAAAACCAAAGATAACTATTAAAATGAATAATATAATAGTTTTAGGACAAACAAGTTGCTTTAAAAAAGTGAATGAAATCGGTGTGTATAGTAAATATACAAATGCAGAAATCTTAAATGAAAAACAACAAAGAATATTCCAGCATATTTTATGTACAGAATCCAGTGACATGGCATACTTTCGTCTGGATGGGTTAGTCTATGCTTCAAAAATTGCCACTAAAAATAAATGTCTGATTCAGCATCCTACTTTACCAGAAGTTATCTGACAGCTTCTATCTATTGTAAATGATATGCATTAAAATAAAATTGCTCTCCATGTGTTGGAAATGAAGCAGTGGTTTGTATTATACTATGGTTAGGGAGAAAATGAGTTAGTTGCTGAGAGTAAGGAAGTATACTGTTCAAGAGAGTAAACTGTTCAGCAGTCACAATCACTAATACATTTAAAATACTGAACTACAGAATTATAATACTTTGTAATTGAGACTGTAAAAATAGAAAATAATACAATAACTAGCAACAGTAATAATAACAATGATAATGCTTTGTTACAAAATGGCAACTTTTATGTGGACACTCTTTATTTATTTAAATTATTCTGTCCAGAAGTATATAATCAATCAGGAACTCCATGGTGAGATGTTTTGGATTCAAGTCCTCACATCATTGCTTGGTAACTGTCAGGCATTTAACAAGTGTTTTCTCACTTTCCATTTCACTTTCCTGGTTGTATAATGGGTATATACAATATAAAGTATATGTCATTGGCTTCTGGGAAGACTAAATGAAGAACTAAAACAAATGGCTTATAAAAAAAAATGGGAGATAGTGTAAACAAGTTTCTCCTAGTAGTGATAACAGCTATCCTATTCAATGTCACGTTTGCCATTGATTTTTTTAAACTGAAAACACTAGAATGTGCTTAATTTTTAAATGGTCAATTTAAATTAATTAAATAATTTGTAGAAGGGGTATATACTAGACATGTGTATGGGGAGTGGGGTGGTGAGAAGATTTACCAGAGAGAGTGAATAACAGAACAGAAGGTCTAATGAAATACACTGCTGAGGGGAGCAGCGGGCGAGGCAGGAGAGGTTTGATGTGCCATATGTGGATTAGCAACCTGACCGGGGATCGGACTCAGGTTCCAGGGGAGATAGCATGATAGCACTAAGACTTAACCCTTATGCCACAAGAGAGGTCCAGAATTTTCCTGAAAAATTACCAATGGATTATACTATAAAGTTTTCCAGGGAAGCCACAAGTAATTGAAACAAGCGTTTGAGATGAATTGCACTCATTAATCCTGCACTGCATGTTTCAATCATAAGCAGGAACAGAAATCATAAAGGCAGTAGTGACAAAATTATAGTAATTTTATAGTAAGGGAAATAATCTCTCTTTTCTAAGACTAAAAGTTTGAAATTCCATTGCTTAATGTATCAAAATTGATAACAAGAATCAATGATGAAACATCAGCCAAAATCAAATGTGGAAGCACAGGTTGGCACAGAAAGAAATATTCCTCTCCTCTCTCCTCCAGACAGGAATCACAATCTGAGCAGAGAGTAGCTGCTGCCACTCTGGCTACACACATTATTAGTATTATATTTATGATAAAAACTTGGTTACCAAATACACTGTTAATTATAGAGCACCTATATACTATTTGTGAATATGTCAAAATACTGATACCTTTCATATAGTGGGTAGCAATATTTATTACATAGCATTGGTCTTGATTTATTCCAAAATTGTGCTATCTTTTAATGAAGATCAAGTAAACCCACTAATGCTGAATTGGTATATCGATAATGAAATTCACATAACTCACATTAAATTGTTTCTGACTATGGAACTGCCCATTTTGGGGGGCAACCAAGCATCAAACCTAGAAAATGATTCCTGAAAAAGCATTTCTCCTACGTGGTTGAGTTAATTTACTATTACTTATGCCTGAAAGTTGTGTCTCTCTCCTTACTGTGCTTTCTCTTCTAATTCCTGATCATGTGATTTTTCCTATCTGCCGCAAGCTGCCATCCAGGTCTCACATTGAGCATTGACTATGTGAAGAAATCACATCTCTGGGTCTACTGATCCTCTCAGTTTCTAAAGCCATTTCCTTTTCAAACTGTGACTTGAAGAGTAAGAAAAGTACAGCTGAACTACTTGCTACTCAACAAGAAAAACTAGTATTTACTCACCTCCTTTTCCACCAACCATTATAAACTATTTTATGTTTAAAATTGAGAGCAAATATTCCTCTCAAATGCCAGGGTATATACAAGGACTGGCCACACTTGGGAAAAGCAGCTAATCATTATAATCACAGGAAGAGAGCAGGTGGAGATTTCTTTCTTCTGTCCTTGTAAGTTATACATTTTGGGATACCACTCAAACACTAATTGTACCCCTGTGGCTTTAAAAGAATTAATGATGCTTTCTAAAGGCGTTGCATTTGTATTTAAGGAGTAGCTGAGGTGAGAAGGAGATTTCAGCTCACCCAGAATTCATGGCTTAGTAGTTACACAAAAGCATAGAAGAAAGACATTTTTGAAATGTGTAACAGAGTGAGATCTGGGAAGTTTTAGACGTCAGCACAAAAGCAGAAAAGATTATTATGAAATTAGTCATCTGTTTCCTGATTGATACAAAATTATAGTCATGTGATTATTCACAACATAGTTTCTTTTCTCTTCCTTATACAAAATGAACAGATTTCATTTTTAGAGCATTAGGTTAACAGAAAATTGAGCAGATACAGTCTCCACATATTCCACTTCTTCCTCTTATTTCCCATATTACTAACACCTTGCATTAGTGTGGTATACTTGTTACACTTAATGAACCAATTTTGATAGCATTATTATTAAAATTCATAGTTTACATTAGGGCTCACTCTTTGTGCTATACGGTTTTATGGTTTTAGCAAATGTGTAATGACATGCATTCACCATCACAGTACCTTACTGGATGGCTTCAATGTCTTAAAAATTCTCCATATTCTACCTGTTCATCTATCGCTACTCTCCAGCTACAACCTCTGGCAACCACTGATCTTTCCATGCTTTTTGCATTTTTTTTTTCTTTTATAGAGATCATGTAGTTTTTCCTTTAAATTTTCAGCAATGAATTCCATGTGCCATTTCTATTAATATTAATGGAGCTGATAGGAAGCAAAATTAGAGTTACCACATATAAGGTATCAAATCCCCACATTTTGTATAGGGTAAAATACCCAGTCTTCTGACGAATGGTGGCACTCCATCTCCCACCCCAACCCCATCTTGAAACTTTCTTAGAGTGACTCATAGTGGGCTTAATGTAGTGAATAAGAGACAGACACTGGGTGATATTTCTTTTTTTTTTTAAGATTTATTTATTTATACATACAAGCTGGGGTATAGGCCAGAGGCATGGGGCGGCAAGAGGGTTCACCAGAGACAGAGTGGGGAGCAGAACAGGCAGATCAGAAATACACTACTGAGGGGAGCAGCGGGCAAGGCAGGAGAGGTCCGCCGCACCATGTGGGATTTCCCCGCTGGGCAACGAACTCGCATTGTGAGCTGCCGACAGCTCCACAGCACAGCGCTCAACCCCTGTGCCACCAGGGAGGCCCTGGGTGATATTTCTTGAGTTTGAAACCTAACTGCGATTCTCACTAATTATTTAACTCTGAGCAATAATTTGTGTCTCCTAGTTTCATATGTAAAAGAAGATACTAGTATCAATTCATCACAAGCACTGCAAAGATTAAATGGATCAACATGGAAAAAAGTGCTCAGAAAAATATCTGGTCCAAGTAAACAGTCAATGACATTGTTGTAGATATAAATCTCTTTATCTCTCTACCCCTCAAAGAAAATGGGCCCTATCAGAACTGCAAATTCACATACTGCTATGGCACAAGACATAAGAAAAATTAGATTATGCAAACCTAGTTAACTGACACTATGTCTCCACATGTAAGAGTATAATAGCTTAGTCATTAGGTCAATGATGATAGAGTGACTTGAGACTGAAATGCTTGAGCTCTTGAGGACATACTCAGGGAAGAGATCCAGGAACTTTGTGTGGCATATTCACTGTGAAGTTAAACAGAACAAGAGGGCAGAGTAGTTGTACCCTAAGCAATTATTTTATAACTGTTTCAGGTGACTGATATATGTTGCTATAATAAGAATCCTAAAAATATTTGTATGACCAATGTATAAATTAATGCCCTTTCAAATCCAAACCTTTAATAAGACCACCTCCCAGAAATGCTGCAACTCAGATATCAGTTTTAAAAAATATAACATTACAGGGCCTCCCTGGTGGCTCAGCGGTTGAGCGCTGCGCTGTGGAGCTGTCGGCAGCAGCGATGCGAGTTCGATGCCCAGCCGGGGAGATTCCCACATGGTGCAGCAGACCTCTCCTGCCTTGCCCGCTGCTCCCCTCAGCAGTGTGTTTCTGATCTGCCTGTTCTGCTCCCCACTCTGTCTCTGGTGGGCCCTTTCGCAGCCCCATGCCTCTGGCCTGTACCCCAGCTTGTATGTATAAATAAATAAATCTTTAAAAAAAAAATATATATATAACATTACAGATGTTTATTAAGACAATGATTTTGACTCTTTAAATTTAGTGATAAGATAACTAGTTAAAGTACTATGCCCATTTCATTTGAAATCAGGGTTTTGATTTTAGTAACAGTCACGTTAGCCTTTAATCCTATAGGTTACAAAAAAACACTTTATTATCTGTTGTTATTCATTATCATTGTATTAATACAATGATTTTTAATGAAATGTAATTAAAATTATTCTTTAAATCATGTAATATTAAGATGTCTGATAAATGGAATTTGATATATGTAGTAACTGAAAATTTTTGTAAAACTAGACTTGCTTAAACATATTTTTTATTTAGAAACCACAAAAATATGCATTATTAATCTGCTTATCCTATCTAGATACCTGTCTTTGACTAATAAGAATGTATGTAGATCCAAAGAGTAAGATGATATCTAAAGAAGGCAGATTTTTCCATAAATTAGTTCTATTTTCTTTTTCTTTTCTTTTTATTTATGCATCCAAGCTGGGGTATAGGCCAAAGATGTGGGGGTGGTGAGAGAATTCACCAGAGACGGAATGGGGAGCCGAACAGGCAGACTGTCTGGGATACACTGCCGAGGGGAACAATGGGCAAGAGAGGAGAGGTCTGCTGTTCCATGTAGGAAGCTCCCTGACTGGTTATCGAACCTGTGCTGCAGTCGCTGATGATAGCTTCATAGTGCTGCAACAACCCGTTCCACGACCAGGGAGGCCCTAGTTCTATTTTCCAAGCAGAAATTTCCTTCTCTTCAATCATCTAAATCTATGTCTATCTTACTTATTAGGAAGTTACTAAAGATCTCTAAGGTGTCTTTCTCTTTGGTAAACTAAGAATTTCTCTTTACATTTAACATATTTAAAGATCAAGGGCATTCTTGCTAGCCACACTATTTCAAAAATTGCTTGTTGAGGCAGCATCACCTTCAGTGGTGTTACTGATGCAGAATTTATTGCTACCTTTGTCATCACCATCATCATCATCATTATCATGTTCATTACTGTTATCTACTATTTGCAGGGTTGTGATAAACAACCACAAAATATCCATTAGGAAGAACACAATTGTGTTGGCAAGTAGTTTGCATTTCAAAGCAAATATCCCCATTACATTGAATCCATATATCTCTCTTTCACTGATGATGTTTCCAATTCTTTTTCCTAACAGAAATTTCATTACATTCAGACAGACATCATTCCTCCTATCTCCAGCCCTAACAAAGTTCACATGACCCAAGGAATGCTAAACTCATGTCCAGATTGTGGGGTGGACACTGATTAATGCAAATCCAAATAGTGTTAGCTATTCCCCCCAGCAACTTATATTGCTCTAGGTATTAGAATACCCATCTGGACTGAAGTAGTGGGTATATAATAAATATTTAAAGGCCAAATTACTTTTTCTTGCTATAAGAGAATACATAAGCAATTTTCCTTAGTAGCTTCTGGCAACCTTATGACCATGAAGGAAACAGAATTAGAATGTACCTGTGGATGGGGGAAAAGAGATGTGGAAGAGCATGTGGAGTGCTGACAATGGCATTGAGGAATCGATTTAATCAAGCCTGGAACCAACCAAACTTGTTTTTTCTTTCTTATTTTTTAATGTGAAAAAATATACTATCATTTAAACCAATTGCAGTTAGGATTTCTGTTAGTGCCAAAAATACTCAAACATACTGACCATTATTAGACTATACATACACTATTTCAACTGCCTTCTCTTTATCTTCTACCTTTGTTGTTACCTCAACCAAAAATTAATTTATCTTCCAATATCAGATTGAATTTCTGCAAACATTACAATTATTAAGAGTATTCTTCAATTTCTTTTTTAAATGATAAATTATAACCTAGTGTTTATCAATTTAAATCCAAGACTCAAATCTGGGGGGAAAGTAGTAAGGAGATTTTAAGAAGTCAAATAGAAGGATAACCATAATTCTAATTATGAAGATTTGATAATAAAATTTCTCACCTTGCTTCAGTTGTAAGAGAAGAGGATGCTTAGATTCTAGAAATCTAATGCCAATTAAAGAAATTTACCCAATCTGGAAATATCTATTGTTTTACACATTGGTCAGGGTTTAACTTACTTAACTTTTCTGATTATACGTTTGCCAAGCAAAGTTTTAAGACATGATTTGGATTTGCGATATTCTCAAGAGGGAAGATGAAGCTGATAGAAATTATTCATTTAAAGTAAAATGATAAACATGAATACTGAGCATAGAGGATTGTAAAAAAAAAAATAAAAACTGAGGAAAATTGAATCCACTGAATTTTAGATACCTTTTTAGAAATAACAACCAAGAAATGACAACCTTCTGTATTTAACTTCTTAAAGAAACCAACAGACCAAAAATGGAAAGAAAGAACTCAAGTAATAGTTATAGTGACAGAGACAGTCATCTGTCAACCAGAAACTCATGTACCTCCCCTTCTGAATTGTGAAATGGCTGACAAACCTCCGCTAGAGGAGGACTATTTTCTAGTCTCCTTACCTCAAAAGGTGACCAAGTGACTACTGGAATGTAACTAAAATGATGTATGTCGGTGCTGAGCTGGAAATTTTTAGAAAGCAGATGTGTCTTTCTTCTTTCTGATAAAAAGTCACAGGATTTTGAGGCCTTAAATGATGAAGGAACCACAAGATGGAAGGTGTTCTCCATTTCGGAAAACCCCAAAATCCACCTGATAATTAGGAATACATGAATTGAAATCTAATTTGAAAAAAAAAAAAATCAGTTGTGCAAATGACTGAAGTTTAAAGTGGTAAGTGTTATTATAACAAATTAAAAAATAGGTAGCAAAAATTCAGTACTCCCTTAACAAAAGTCTCAAATATATAACATTGGCTTAATGGTAAATTGGCAGCAGTGTGGTAATGATTTGGGGTGGAAATATTCAGAGCTAAAAATACTTGATTAAAAAAATCTTTGTAATATCTTGCAGGATAAAAAAATGCTAACTGAACTTAAGAATTTAAGGAAATATTTTTAAAATAATAAGTATTTGTAAGTCACTACATATTTAATTTGCAAAAGAGTACAGATTAGAATTAGGTGGTTGACAACAAAAATGACAGAAAATATAAGTCCATAATTAAGTTTTCCCATGTTTGGAAAACTTAAAATGCTTCTAGGACCTGAATAGTAAGAACAAAATATTGAAAAAGGCGTTGAGCAACAAAAGCTAATTAAGTTCTCAATTAAAGAGAGAAATTTAGCCTTCAGAAAAGGTGTTTGCTGCCCACTGAAACATTATTTCAAATGGCCTCAAAGTAACCATCAGTAGGTTGAAAACAGGAAACCAAAATAATGAAATGAAAGAAACAAATTGGGCTTGATAATGATTTTTAGAATATAACTTTGTGATTATTCGTGCACAAAACTAATGAGAAGCAAAGAAATAAAATTCTACCCATTTTCAGGAGACTCTATAGCCCCCAAAGCCATGAGCCTTCGTCTTATAAAACCTTAAAACAACATAGAAAGACCAGAAATGGCCTGTGAAATATAGCACTCCCATGAGAAGGATGTTCCCCATCGCTAACATCTGATGTAATATCCAATAAAACAGATTAGAAACCTGTGTCCTGGTAGAAACATAGGTAAAAGTAAAACAAAGATATGGGGAAGCTGCAGAGAAAGAAGTGTCTAAACAAGTGACTTCCTAACTTCCAGGGCAGGAGAGTCATCTTACTTTCCTGGCCTGATTCATTTCATTATTGCTGGGTACCAAAAACTACTATGGGACCCCAATCTTCCTTTATCTAAGTGGAAAACTTTGGTTAATCTGTCACTGAACCATAATTTTATACAGGATATAGGGAGGAGGGGTGGAAAGCAGGTACAGAATTTCTTGTCTTTTGGCTCTTTGCTATAGATCAATGAACCACAAAAGATCATGATGGTGAGGACTGTATATTACCTAGACATCCACTACTTCAATGTATATTTGGTACCCTACACATAAGGGATATTTGGTAGCCAGTAAACTCTGATAGAAATGGCAAAATATTCTTTGATGATATATGATCCCATTTCCATAGCATGATAGTATCATAGATGAGCAAACACTACATTTCGTTGATTCCTTTCCATCCAGCTGTGTCTACATATTTTATGAAAATTTCTTCTCTTAGTTTATGACAGAATATATCAAGGTCCTCTCAGGTTTTCGATAGAGTTGACAGAATCTTGATGCAAAACCACATGAAGTAAGAGTACACCAAATGTGTTACACCCTCATTAAACTCATATACTAGTGTGAAATATAATTTTTGAGTTACATCATAATATTGGAGCCTATAAAATAATTACTTTTATTCTAACAAATATAGCTGCTATAAGCATAATTTCCATTGATAATTCATTTATAGTTTAGGGTCTACTCCATGAAAATTATGCTTATGAAATTCAGTTAGTGAATTAAATTTTATGTATATATTTGAAATGTCTTCATCAAATTAAATCCTTAATAGAATAATTTGAAAAATGATATAAAATTTTGTTTACATAATAAAATGAATCAAAGATCTTATCTATTTGGAGGGTTTTGATTATTCTAGAGTTCCAAATACTGTGACTTCCTGTCAGGAAGGACAGGACTTCCTGTCAGGACCTTTAGGTCCCAGAATGAATTTGTGATAATAATTATTTAGGTATGCTCCAAATTAATGAGATTCTCAATTTTAAATTCAATTTTGAAACTTATACTGAAGGCTTCCAGAAAGAAAGAATACTTTATTTTTTAATATCACTTTTAACTTAATTTTATGTCACACTAAACCAGATTTTGGAAATAAATATAGGGATTTACTAAATAGTTTGGTTCTTGATGATGCTACCATAACTATATTTATGAAGGACAATAAAAAAAATGTTTTTGTTTCTCTCAAAATCATTTTAAAAGTCATTGGGACACACTGGGGCACAATTAACTGCACATCTCTTTGCGGGTAATTGTTTAAGGCACAATTTTCACAAGTGTTCACAAAGACAATTATCTCATTAAAATCAAATACCATCAACACTTACTTTTTCCTTTACAAAATTGAAAAACAAAATCAAAAATAAACAAACAAAAAAACTTTGGGCAAAACCACCTGACAATGGAAAACATCCACCTTGACCATAAATTCAGCTCAATTTCTCCCAAGTCAAACGAGTAAGAATGTGGTTCAAAGGATAATATCAATTTTA
This sequence comes from Scalopus aquaticus, assembly GCA_004024925.1. Taxonomy (NCBI): domain Eukaryota; kingdom Metazoa; phylum Chordata; class Mammalia; order Eulipotyphla; family Talpidae; genus Scalopus; species Scalopus aquaticus. The sequence goes on from PVIJ01001751.1 coordinate 32,148, forward strand.
GTTCAATATCCTGCAATATCAGACAAGCAGAATGAAACATAACTAAGCATAAAAGCCGAATGTTGCTGTTCACTTAATTTGTTAATGTTTAATTATTTATCTCTTGTTTGAATATGTTATATGGTTAACAATAAAGTCCTGAATTGATTTTAAGTATGAAAGTCTGCTAATGAATTAGGATAATGTAAGGATTTTTTTTTTAATTGCCCTTTCCTTTGTAGTGTTTTTAAACTAATATTCTCTAAATTTTTTGAAAATAACATTTTGTTAGTCCTGATGCTATACCCCCTGCCCCACCAACCTTGGATGCACCAGTGCCCAGTTCCTACTTGAGGCATCTTCCAGCCTGTTCCATGCCAAACTGACCATCCCTGGATGCCTTGAAACATCAATCCTGGCACCAACCAGCCTCATGGTGATCTATCAGTACTACCCCAAACCCATGAGTTCCTAGCTGCCGTCCACTAACTAGTAAATGGCCAGAACAGTGGGAGAGGAGGCCCCTGACACAAAAGCCAAAACTACAGCAGAACAAACTCAAAGCAAACAATGGGAAGGAAGAAAAACAAAAAAGGCCAAGCAAGTCCATAGAGGAAAGGTATACCACAAAAAGAAAACAAATCTCCAGGACGAAGGGCCTCCCTGGTGGTTCAACTAGTTAAACATAGCGCTCTGGAGCTGTTGGCAGTTGCTGAGTGGAGCAAATTTGATGCCCAGTTGGGGAGATTCCCACATAATGTGGCAGACTTCTACTGCATCTCCCTCTGCTCCCCTCAGCAGTGTATTTCATTCCATCTGCCTGTTTAGCTCCCCTTTCTGTCTCTGGTTAACCCTCTCACTGCCTCACACCTCTGGCCTGCACCCCAGCTTGCATGCAAAAGTAAAATAAATATGCTTAAACAAACAAACAAACGTTGGGAGGGGGAGATAAAAAAGCAAATCTCCAGAACCAAGTCACAAAGACATGGAAGAGCTTTAGTTCCTGTCAGATACAGAATTCAAAACTGCCATCATTAAGACAATAAGAAATGGGAAAAATATAAAGAAAACTCAGGAAAAAAAGTTAAGAGTTAAGCAAGAAAACTCAGAAAAGGAAATGAGTGTTATGAGAAACACAATCAGCAAACAAGCTCAAAATTGAAACTTTCAGAAAATAATAGAAATGCAAAAAGTAGAAAGATCAATGGAGGACATGGAAAATTCTGGAAAAAGCCAAGGGAGTAGATGGAGTGGATGGAGCTCGAAGGGATTGAGCTAAGACAAACAAATCAAAAGGAGAAAGATCAATGCCAGGTGGTTTCATCTGTTTCACATATATGTGGAACATAGAGAAACCAAAGAAAAGGTCAAAGGAAGGCAAACCTTGAAAGTCGACAAAAGATATGAGGGAAAGGAGGGAAAGAAGAGAAAAAGGGGGAAGGAGAAGTTTGAAAACAGCAGAGGGAGAAACACGTTGGTCTATGACTAAGGCTACTGGAAAGGGAGTGTGGTGGGGTGGGGGCAAAGAGGGTTATTGGAGGTGTTCCTAATGGAGGATTATTGGGGCTTTGGTATTTAGTGTGGTAAAATAACATACATTTGTAGAGGTCTAAACCTATATCCCTAAGACATATACTAAGTTGTAAATCAACATTACATCGACTATAACTTAAAAAAATAATGCCTGACTCAGAAATTTCAGAGAGATTAGTAAGATCTCACGTACCATGACTGATAGATTCTTGGAGACTATAACTTTAAGTGAAAGTACATGTAACAGACATTTCAACAGACAGACAGATAAAATAATGGAAGTTCCTATGATATATTTCTGGTCTCAAAGATATCACCAAGTTTCAAATTAAAGACTCAAACATCCCCCTAATATTGAACAACAGTTTGCATTCATTAATTTTCCAATTCACCTATTTCAGTTCAGGGTCCTGGGTGACTGGAATCAATTCCACATTCATGGCTGAATGTGGCAATGTACTCTGAATGGATGTCCTTTCATCAAAGGGCACCCTCAGCTACTACCTCCAAGTTCACTCAGGTTGGGAAAATTAGACATCCCAACAAACATAACATTCACATCATGGGAATGTAGGAGGAAACCAGAGTAATTAAAATAAATTCATTCAGTCATGGTGGCAAACTTGCAAACTCCACACCACCAATGACTCCAATTGAAAATCATACTATTTTTCATTAACACAAAGAAATGATATTGAATAATACTATGTGATTCAAGAACTGTTATATTTCTTAGTATTTTGTTTTCTATTTCAAATGTGTCTTTTTTTGTAAAATATAATGACCATATGATCTTATAGCAATATTTGATATTTTATAAATAACTTTTATTTTTTCAAGTTTTATATGAGCTAGATCATATCATTCATCTTTGATGTCCATGTCAATTTAGTGCTACAATGAAGTCCATATATCTTCAAAAGCTGGAATGCTGACTCATACCTATGTTTTCACAGAACTCTAGATAGAAAACAATAAGAAATAACTTTAAACTACTTGAAGACATAAAACTATACTTTTTTATAATGGCACAGATTTGTTTTTAACACAAAGTTCTTCTCTGACAGACTGTAAGAAAGCTTTCATGCCATTAGAGAATAATTTTGTAAGTAAAACTGTAATTTACTTAATATCACCCCAGTGGTTTAGAAATGTTCACATTGCTTGCAAAAGTATTGGAGAATCTGATAGAATAAAAAAACTACCATCAGCTTTTTAAACTATGTCTTTACAGATAGAGATAGGAATATTAGGATTGCTTTCTAGAATTTCCCCATCCTAAATTCTTTGCTGCTTTGTATAAAATGTTACAAGGGGGAAAAAAAGTCATTTGCCTTGAAAGAGATAAAAAAAAAAATATTTCTTAGAATGAGTTTAAATGCCTTTGGCTAATAGGAAATGGAGATAATCTTCTAAAGGAGGGGATGAGGACTTCAAGTTTTGTTCATATTCAAGGATTTCAGTATTTGTCCATATTCCAAAGAGGTTTATATCAGTTTAAAAAGACCCTGGAGTGTCTAGGAAGAACAAATAAATGATGCATATTTCTCATATTGGTTGCATATGAGAAAGGGATAGCATATGAGAGTGGTTGTAGTAGATGGCACGGATCACAATTTATTTTTCTTTATTTCAACTTAGCTCAGTCATTTATACATGTCCTCTCTCTCTCTTTCATATAACAATGGTAAAAACTGCCTAATCCAACATGGCTGTCTCATAGAGATGGACATAAGGGTATGTCTACTTTCACAACTCTTATACCCATAGAAGAAGTAGTTTTCTTTCTTTAACTGAATGCCATGTTTCTGTATATGGACACTGGAAATTCACCAGCCACCTTATAATCACAGATGAAATAGCCTGAAAATAATACATTTAAAATAATGTCACAGGACAAAGTGGGAAAAGGAGTACAGGTCTTTAATGGTATTGTCATTGAAATGATGAACCCAGACACTATACTGAATCTAGATTTTTAAGAGAAATAAAAAAAATCCCTTCATAATTAAAGCTATGTAGTTTTCTTTCTTCTTCTTCTTCTTTTTTTTTTTTTTTTGTAGTTTACTTTATCTACTGTATGGGCAGCATTAATTAGAGTGGGAATTCAGAGAGGGAATCTTTTTTTGTAGTGAGTGGTTGGAACTTTGGAAGATACTGAGTATAATTACTAAAGATAACATTGGGAACACATTGGCTTAGAGATAAGATTAACAGGCATTGAAAATTTGAGAGAGGAGAGAGCAAAGCAAAACAGCCAAAGAGTTTAAGTGGAGATGTAGAATACTTGCATTATTCTGACACCATGAATGCTACAAGTCAAGTAAAGAGTAGGAATAGGATCAATTTGGGCAATTTTCCAGAAAAGATGCTATTGAATATAGACTACTCCAAGTTATGCTGCCCTATTCCCAAACTACTCTGATAAAAAAAAATATAATTTATAACTGAAGTAGACAGTAATTAAAGATAATGTCACACATGAAATTCTAATTGAGGAGAGTTCTGGGTAGAAATTTGAAGAGAATAAACATAGGAAATAATATTACTAACAAAAATTAAAAATATTATTTTAACAATTTCACATTCATGGTAAATGTATTCTTTTTTTTTTAAGATTCATTTATTTATGCATTCAAGCTGGGATACAGGCCAGAGGCGTGGGGCGGTGAGAGGGTTCACCAGAGACAGAGTGGGGAGCAGCGCAGGCAGAGAGACAGAAATACACTGCTGAAGGGAGCAGAGGGCGAGGCAGGAGAGGTCTGCCACGCCATGTGGGAATCTCCCTGGCCGGGCATCGAACTTGCGTCGCTGCTGCTGACAGCTCTACAGCCCAGCGCTTAACCGCTGTGCCACCGGGGAGGCCCAGTAAATGTATTCTTGTCAACAGTTTAGTGTGATTATTTCAATTGAATAGTAGCTGATATCTCTACCTTAGAACCAAAATAGTAAGCTATCTTCTTACCTGTCCTCAGTTATAACCCTTACCACATTAAAATATGAAAGGATTTGGGGCCTCCCTGGTGGCACAGCTATGTGGAGCTGTTGGCAGAGGCCAGTGGCGGTGCTAGTTGCATGCCTGGCCGAGGAGATTTCCACATGGTGCGACAGACCTCTCCTGCCTCGCCTGCTGCTCCCCTCAGCAGCATATTTCAGTCGACCTGCCTGTTCTGCTCCCCAGTCTGTCTTTGGTGAACCCTCTCACCGCCCCACAACTCTGGCCTGCACCCCAGTTTGTATGCATAAATAAATCTTTAAAAAAAGTGCAATAGGATTTATTACTGAAACAATGTCATGTCCAGTATCACAATTCAACTAACAAGGTAACTATGAAGATATTTAATTCTTTACTTTTTGAAACACATTGAAAATAATCCAAACATATTGTGTACAGTGTAAATTATTAAACTGAATTTTTGTTACCTTTCTTCCTATAGTCATAGTCACTTTGATTTTTTCTCCACCAAAATCTTATATACACATTTTTATTTCAGGCTCTATAACTTTTTTTATTTCATGTTTTACCTCCTTTTTTTCACTATTTTATTATATAACAGACTTACTCTATAAGAAATAAACCATTTTTATGAGGGTATTTAGTAGAAAGAGTAAGTCTAGAAATGACAAGTTTATCTCTTACAGGGTAGAACACTGTTCTCAACAATTTTTGGTATCAGAAATATCAGTGATTAATTTTGAGTCAACGTGCGAAGAACTTCACATTCCATAGTGCTGAAAAGGTTAAAGTGCTTTATATGTTTCACCTTACTAAACCCTCACAAGAGCCTTTTAGGGTAGAACTGTGATTATCCATATTTTTTATATAAATAAAATAAATCAGAAAGGGTAATCCAACATCAGACAGCTAGCACCTGTTAGAGCCAAGATTTGATCCCAGGGAGAGTGACTTCAGCATAAAGCTCTTAACCATTAAACAAGCAGAGTCTTAATAACTACTGCCAGAAAAGTTATGTTTAATGGTAGTTGGATTATGATCACTATTGTAACTTCCAACTCTAATGACTCTATTGAGATGATGTTGGAAGTTTCTTTGAGGGAGAAAATATTGCTAACATTTGAAATGAGTAAGAAAACCTTAAGAAGCATCTCCAGAAAAACAGCCTCAATTCATAAGTCAACCCCTGTCACGTCATGGGGTGGCAGCATTGGAAGAGTTGAGGGAAGGAGAAAAGACAACTCGAAGTCCAAGTAGAGAGAGAGAGACTAGAGGACTTGCACCTCTGGAGATGCAGTGCCTAGTTTCCAGGCCAGTCTCACATTTATTTAGTATCAGATTTAGGGAAGGTGGGCAAGTATGTGGAGGAATGTGCATGGTGGGGATGTGGATTGGGGATGCATAATTATCTGGCATAAGCTAGGGGAGAGTGAAAAGTTGCTATTGCCTGGGGTCCTCCATTGCTGCAGCTGGTCAAAACATTCTATCTCTAGTCCCTGTTTACACTTAACTTCTTGCCAACATGGTCTAGCTGGTTATGCTAATCTGGACATAATGTTTGTCTTTTGTTTTCAGTAGATATCCTCATACCAAGACTTTTGTCCTGGTGAGAAGCTCCCTGCCTGACTCTACATTTTAGTTTGACCAGCAGCAACTTTGTGCACCAAGACAATATCTTGAGAACAAGGGGGCCTGGGGAATCCACTAATGCCAATATCTGAAAAATCTAAGCACATGAATGATGTTGATATATCATCTTTTCGTGACTAATTTGGACTGAAACCTGGTTGAAGTCATAATAAGCGTCCAGAGACAATTAGTAATATTTATTCAGACACAGAGAACTGAAAGAAAATAAATTTGCAAAGATAATATTGCAATAATCCTTAAATGAAAACAAAACAGGAGGTTAAGAAAAGTGAACGTAAAGTATAACCAAGCAAAACATTATTTCAATGCCAACTTTGGGAAGGTAAAACTTCTATTTCCATATCTATTAAAGTCAAGTCTAAGAGTCAGGTCGGACATTTAATACATTCTACTGTTTTCTGAACTGAAGTGGTAACAGAGACACAGTCTATCACCCCCTACAATTAGGAAAGGAAGGAGAAATTTCTCTGGTGGCACATTTCTCCTTTGGGGGTCATGCAGAGATGTTCTAGTCTCAGGCTCTCCAAATTACACTCAAACAGGTCCAAAGGTAGAAGTTAAATAAAATACCTACTGTTTCTTCCCTAGATAGCATCACATTAATTGGAAGAAAATTTCTGACATTAACAGAAAAGTTGAATGTGTTTTGAAAGTGTTCTGTTGCAAACGGGCTTATACTTATTAAAGAGCAGAGCTTTTTCTTCTTGATTTTTATGATTCATCACTGAAAAACAGCGCTAGAAAGACAGAGCAAATGCAAACAACAACAACAAAAAATCCAAAGAACCAAGTGGGATAAATGATACATGACAAAATTACATTTAAACAGTTACTAGGCCCAAAGGAATCCAGCAGAGTAGAAGTGCAAACAATGTGGGGTTTTCTACTCCTAATTCCTTTGACAAAAATGACAAAATACAGTTCTTTCATATAATGACAGGGAGAAATAGAAAGTCGGAGAACATAAAACATGTTGCTGTTCAGAAAGAGACTGTATTCACACATATTATATTTTAGATTGACAGTTTTATTTGAAAGGGTCTCAGAATCTTTGTTTTTGAGAATGGGGAAGGATTAGAGTGGAAGAAAAACGGGAGAAACATAGTAGCTTTGCCTCCTAACACTTCACAGAGAAGACTATGCAAAGGCTAATTTGAAATTCAGTTTAGCACATCCAGGAAAAAACATGCAAGCACATATATTTCTAAACAGAATGCCAAGAGCACGTTGTTAGCACATTTGTGAATTTCCAATTCTTTCTTACTACCCTTATCCAACAACCCAAACAAATCAGTTTAAATACAACTTCTTTTACTAATGTCTTTTGAAGCATCACTGCAGTCAGATTGAGTCAAGTAACCATCTGCTGCAAATACAAATAGAGCTACATTCAAGAATTATATTACACAGCCTTCCTAGCAAAGTTCTTACGTGCAAGCTGTTCTTGTCAAAATCAAAACCATTGTGATGATGCATCTTAATATTCAATCAGACTTTAAGTAAAGAGTGACAAAAGTCCACATATGGATGACAGCTGTTTCTTCAGTAAATATTTTCCCATTTATTGAATGGAGGCTTATGGCAGTTTAGGATATGTTTCATCAGACATTTCAGCCTGAACTGCCTGAGGACGATTCAAATAATAAAAATAAAATTTTCAGTTTTCAAATTTTTGTTACAATATATCTCTGAATACAAAACAACAGTCCTTCGACTTGAAGTGGCACACTGTGTCATTCTCTTAAGAAAATCCTTGACCAATAATTACTGAAGAAAGAACTGAATTTATAGGGCTCGGTACATTGTTTTGCCCTCCTTCTGTATTCAAGCCAAAGTATCTATAAAATAAAAGCATAATTCCTCATTTGATTTTCTAATCATGTGAATGAAATTGATGAGAATTTAAACATTTTTACTCTATATTTTTGTTACAGGGTAACCCCATGGGGTGCCTGTCTGGGTTCTCACCGGTGCGCTTAAAAGAGACTTAAAAACTCAAATGCAGGCACACACAATAAAATTAATAAAAAGATTTATTTACATAAATGGAAAAGAAAAGATAAAGAAATAAATTGGTGAAAACATCTTACCAGTTTCGCTGAGCTGGACTCTTCTTGCCTACTCAGGAAAAACTCTGGCCAATCCACACCACGGACCAAAAACCCTCTCCAACCCTCCAGGTCTGGTTTCTAAGTCCCGAAACCTCTCCTTAACTCCTCCCTCAGTCCTCAGTATCTTTTCTTCGGTGATGATGGCACTCTGGGATTCATAGTCCTAGGTGTCTTGGCTCTCTCTAACCTGAGGTGGGGGTGGGGTCCTGGGACACTCCCCCTTCCTGAGGACCACCTTCTTGCATTTTGACAAATTGTAAAATATTTAAAAAGATTAATGAGCCTACTAGTTAAAAGAAGCTTAGAGAAGCTAAGATTTTTTAAACAATAAAGTGTTTACAAATTTGGAAAGTAAAACATTAAGAAAGTTAAAATGAATTATGATGAGGATTAGTGACCCCGTAATAATAGCATAATATTTAAACAAGAGTAGTTAGAGAAAAAAAAAAGTTATAGTGTCAACTAACAAAAATGATATTAATAATTAGCTAGTACCCATCTACGGATATTGTATCCCTTTTATAAGTACTAAAGGTTGTGCTGGACATGTTTATTAATTATACATCCTTGAAATGGCATTTTTTTAGTTTTCCACCTACATGGTGCATAACTAACTATCTTAAGGTCTCTCCTCTTTCACCTAAGACTATTATCAAGCCCTCCTCTCCTGAACACAAGGGAATTCTTGGGATGGTGGCAAGTTGTTTTTGTCTTAGATTATGCCCCAAGTGTTGATGTCTTAATAGATTAGTATGTTTCCAGCTTCTGCATGCTAAGTTACATCCATCTTTCATTTCTGGAACACAGTTGTTAAAATGAACATGGAAAACAACTGAGCTGCATTCTTATATTCTACAATTTTTACCAGACTGATTTTTTTTTAAAATGGAGACTATATCAAATTAAGTACTATAAAGAATGTCTTACCCTGCTATAGGATCTACTGCTATTGCCTTAGGATTGTGAAGCTCCAGATCAACCAGGGTGACACATACAGATCCGTTGTAATTACATACGAAGATCCGATCACTGACAGAGTCCACAAAATAGAGATTTCTGGTGAGCCAGTCAATCGCCATTTGTTGAACATCTGAAAAACACATATACAGACAAAATAACTTAATCTCAGGTGCAAATCTATTACAATCTAGAGTACATATGTTTGTACATCACAAGACATTTCAAAGGTATAGCTACTTCATGATTTGAAAAAAGAACTGCAAATAAATTTTTTTCCCAAAATTAGTAACTTTGTAAAAATGATCACTAGCTCTTGATAACCTTTGATTTTGCTATCTAAGGACTGAAGATAACCTAGACAAAAGAAGCAAGATTTCTAAATCTTAAACATAGATATTCACAAGAAAAGATTTTTCCTAGTCTTTGCATTGTCTAAAATAGTCCATTCAATTCAAATAGCATAGCTAGTTCAAAGGTACAACTAAACTCTTTAAATAAAAGGTGTGCCTTTTGTGAACTTATGGCAAAACTTTTGTCAGATCTCCTCTTAAAAAAGGAATGGGCAGAGAAAGTTGAAAAGAAAATATGTAAGATTCCTTTGTTTATAAAAATTATCCAAAGTATCCAAATGGGATATCCAAAGATATCCACCTTTGAAATAAAACAAAAGCCAACGTGACCTTTTCGTTCAGTGACCTATGTAGGTGTTGGGGAAGACAATCAAGAGAAGGTGACAATATACTGAACTGAGTATTGGTTAGACCTGGTCAATGGTAAATAGAATCTTCACCTTCTCTCCTTGGAATGCATTTAGTGTTTTCCCTTTATTTCCCTCTTCTCCAAAGCTGCTCCTGTGACAGCCTTGAGAAAATGTATTGAAATATGCAATGTGTTTTTGACACTCTCCGAACTTATACATGACTAGATCCAGTTAAAGGCTCAGTAAGACTTTCAAACATAGAGTGGTAGGTATAAAAAACTACTCATCTTGAAGTTATCCAAGACAAGCCTCATTAGTTTCCTTGTTCATTAAACTTGTCTCCTACTAACCTGAATCTGAAGTGATATGCCTTTTAATTGTATGTTTTTGTCTCCCCTGTTCTTCGATGTATGGGGTCCAATTTCAGATTATAATTGGGAATCCCCAGGAAGGCTGTGACCCATCAGTAGGTACTGTAAAACACACTTGCTCAAAATTTGATTAATTTTCTGTAAGAATGTTATTTAATAGTACTTCCTATATTGATATATGTAATACTGTCTGCATTATTAGAAATATTCTGTACCTATGTGGTCTATTAAAGTAGCCACTAACCAAATATGTCTCATCAGCACTAAAAATGTGGCTAGTGTAGCTGGTAAAATAAATTGTTATTGTGTATAATTTTAATTCAAATGCAAATTTTAAAATGTCAGGTAGCTAGTACCACTATGGACAACACAGCTCTATACTATACAGGTGTTTGCATATTTCTTATTTGATTGGATCTATGTACTGTGAAATTGCATGCTAATTTGTAGATATTTACCTTGTGGAAAGGTCAACCCCAAAATTTATGGTTTTATTACCTTATAGAGGAATTTAACAATTTTAAATCTTACATATAAATCTTATTTAAGCATTCTTTTTCATTACAGTGCCTATAAATGTTTCCACTCAAGTTCTTAAAACAGCACAATTGGGCTGGTTCTCTTAGTAATACCATAAATAATCCCTGATCCAGGGCCTCCCTGGTGGCACAACAGGTTAAGACTCAGCCTATGAAGGTATTTGCAGCCACTGCAGCACAAGTTCAATCCCCAAGCCAGGGAGCTTCCCGCATGGTGCACAGACCTCTCCTGCCTTGCCCAATGCTTGCCTCAGCAGTGTACTTCAGACGATCCACCTGCTCTGCTCCACACTCTGTTACTGGTGAATCCTCTCACCACCACATACCTCTGGCCTACACCCCAATTCTTGTATGTGTAAATAAATCTTTTTTAAAAATCCCTGATCCAAAATTATTTCTAAATTTTATGATAATCACACCGTTATCAGGTGGAAATTATATTTTGATACCTCCTTTTCAACTATTGATAGATGTTTCATTGACTAAGCAGAGTTTCCTTCTGCAATCTGAGCCTTACATTCTTTCTACTCTTGCTTCAAAATATGTCTTTAGTAATATGCTGCCTCAGTGAATTACATTCTCTCAAGAGTAAGACTAATATAGATGCAAATGTCATCATTATCATTCATAATGGTATACTGAGAAAGGGAGGTAGTGAAAGTAACAACTTCACAGGAATTTCTACCACGCCATATAAGAACAAGCAGAAAGTGAGTACTGCAACTTATTGGATACAGGTTTTTCAGGTCAATAATTAGTTTTCTGAATTAAACAGTTTTAATAGAAACATAATCATTTGAATGTTTTATGCACTACATGAACCTTTTCAACCAGTTCAACAACAGGGTTTTTAAAAATCTGAACTCTTGCTCTGTCTCCAGAAACCTGGAAATACATGCTTGTGTTGTTTTTTTTTATTCTTTTTGCATTATTATTATATCAGCTAGAGCTCAGAACCTACTGTTTCAAATGTCATTTAAAATGCCTTGGTTGCAGATAAAGTATGTGCCAGAGTCCATCCAATGACCCATCTCTCATGCTAGGCATGCAGTTGGTTTAGTCTATGCACTTGTAATTTCAGACAAAATAGCTGTTTGACAGCATTCACACCTTCTCTCAACTCTGTACCATTTTAGAAAGATTCTCTGCTACTGAAACAATAGGTATTGTTAACAACCATCCAAGTTTGAAGTGGCAATGTCTCACTTAAGAACAAAATAATTAGTGAAACAATAATTATGGGAATTGGCTTTGTTTCCTTTTTCATATTTGAAGTTTTTGCCTGTTTTTAATGTAATTTTTATTAAGATTGGAGATTGAGACAATGAGACACAGAGTTCAAGTAAGCAAGCCATTAGATGGACAGATGGATAGAAAGACGATAGATATAATAGATGAGTGGAAAGACAGACGATCATAGATAGGTGGGTGGGTACAGAGGTAGGTAGGGAGGCAGACAGGTCAATAAATTTGGTTAAAATGATTTGATCATTTTAGGAGTTAGGCACATTCACTAGACAATGAATTCAGTCACTCATTTTTATTTTGCTGAAACCATTTTATGATATCACTTAAAATATATAGTTTTAGTAAGCCCCTCAGTAAAACAAAATTTTAAGTTTCCTACTGCTGTCATATTTCTTCACTTGCATTCTTATTTTCAACTAAATGTCACCAGGATTTTGGCATCAATATTCTTTTTAAATGATTCTTATTATTTAATTGCAAAAAGCAAAAGTTACGTTTCTGCTCATTTCTATAATATCTAAAAACATTAACCAGCCACCTTCCAAATCATAAAATAATCTAAATATCAACACTGCTAAAGTTTTAAATAATAAAAATATTGAAGGTATTTTGAAACTTATAATCAATAAATATAAGTACTAACATATTTAAGCCCAACATTAGTTAGACATAAAACTTGAACTTGTACACACTGTATATTAACCAAAAAACCTCAAAGAAATAAATATCTGATTATTTATAATTGGACAAAAATGTTACATAAGATTCTTGATCATGTCAAAAGGCAAGTCATTAATTATCAGATTTGGTAATTATAGAGCTTAAAATTTAATTTACTTAAAATGTAATTTATACTTAGTACTAAAAAGATTGAATTGCTTCCCCCAAAATTCATATGTTGGAATTCTAATCCCTAGTACTTCAAAATGTGGCTGCATTAGGAGATTAAACTATTTAAATAGGGCCTCCCTGGTGGCATAAGGAGTCAACTGTCCGCACCATGAGCTATCAGCACTCACTGCAGCATGAGTTCAATACCCAGCCAGGGAGATGATCCACATGGCACAGCAGACCTCTCCTGTCTCACTTGCTGCTCCCCTCAGGAGTGTGTTTCAGTTGTACTGCCTGTTCTGCTCCCCACTCTGTCTCTGGTGAACCCTCTTACCACCCCCGCACATCTAGTCTACACCCAAACTCTTGTATACACAAATTAATAAATATTTTTAAAATTTTTTGAATAAATGATTAAATTAAAAATAATCTACTATGGTGGGTCCTAATTCAAAATCTGAGCAGTGCCCTTTTATAAAGAAGAGATTAGAGTATATAGAGAGACCCCAGGGGGTCCTGCCTAGAGGAAATATCATCTGAAAATGAAGGACAGAAGCCTCAGAGGAATGCAAATCTGCTGGCACCTTGATCCTAGACCCTCAGCCTTCAGAACAACGAAAAATGGCTTTCTGTTTTTTCAGCCACCTAGCCTATGATATTTTGTTACAGCAGCTCTAGAAAAATAACATACCTACTTCAGTATTACTTAATAGAGCAGTTCATGCTACAAAGTTATTTGAGAACAAAAGTCAAATCTTGCAAAGAAAAAATATAAAAGTATGTCTTTATGTCCTTTCAATGTCATACTGGACCAGTACCTAACAGGTGCCCTCAAGGATTAGTTAATTCTGGGGAATATAACTGCTTAAATTATAATTCAGTGTTGATTAGTTTTCAGATTCTATTAATTTTAATATTAAATTGTGTAGTTATCAATTGCAAATAATGTTTGTACAGTAGAAATGTAAATGATTACCATTAGGTAGAAAATACAATCTCAGTTTATTGTCCTGTATGACATTAACTAAATACAAAAGAGATATCTTAATTCCACCTGATTCTTTAGATATAGAAATGGCCATTGTTTACAAGATGAACAAAATATGAGTTTTTAGATTTTCTAGATTTCCATTTTATGTTAAGTCCCCCAATTTTAAGATATAGGGCTAATTTAAAAACATACATAAAAGCCATAAAAGCACTTTGTATATCAAATAAAATCTTTTGCCAATCCGCATCAAAAACCACTGGTGTGATTTCAAAAAAGAGCAAATGCTGTATATTATTTACTTCAACCTAATCTTCCATTTAAGAGTTAGATTCCTGAGAAAAATACAAATAGTCCCCAAAAAATTCCTTATATTAAATAAACCATAACTTCCAGTTTACAAGGTTAATGGAGTGAATGAGGCAGCAAATATTAAGAATCCAGTAGAACAACATGAAGTAGGTATTTTACAAATCTAATTTGCCTCCCAGTGAGAATTAAAGTACCAATCTTTGTTTGCATGACCATTTGTGAATATATGATTAATAGATAAATAATAATTAATAGTAATTATAATTGATAATATAATTAATGATAATTACATAATTACAACTAATACTAATTATAATTAATAATAATTAAGCCAAGTAATAATAATATATTCAATAGCTGTGATAATTTTTAAAGACGTCAACAAAATTTTTGACATGTCTCCATTCAAGAAATAGAATATAATTCTCTTCCTTTTCAATATGGTCTATACTTTGAGATCTTTTGCACTAAACAGAATATGGTAAGTATGATGGAATGTGATTATCACTGATTAAATTACAAAAGGCATTATAACTTCCATATTGCTATCATTTTCATTTCCATTCTTCATTCAGTGACCCCAGCTGCAATCCTATGAGAATACTCAAGTAACTCAAAGTCAAAGGCTATGTTTTAAGACAGAGAGGTTTACTATCAACAGTCTCAACAACAGGCACTGCAGTTAATCTTCCAGCCCCAAGCTGCTGGAACTCTATAGAGTCTTAGCCAACATCTTGATTGTAACCTCATGATAAATCCTATGACAACCACCTAGCTAAGCTACTCCTGCAGTTCTGATCTGTGGAAACTGCCAGATAATAGAGCTTTACTATTTTTATGTTACTAAGTTTTGGGTAGATATGTAGCCAGAGATAACTGATACTGTAGTCAAATCCCTATAGTTTTCAAAAATAATTTTATTGACTACCTATCAATCAGATGTCTCTTCTTGACCTATATATGAACTAGATTGCCTATACCAATAACAATTTTGCTTCCCTTAAGTTACATGAGTTCAGCTTAAAGCTGAAAGTATGAAGGGTATTCTCTATAAATGCTTATAAATGAACCTTTAGAAATTTAAAGATTTTTTAAATGCCCGCTCTATTTTTTTTAAGTGTAGTTCTGTGTTAAAACAACTATTTGGACATCATCAAGATCTGAATTATTTATATGGTCCTCTGCCCAAATGGGCAGAATCAGAGAGTATCAGTGTTTTTTAAAAATATTTATTTATTTATGCATACAATCTTGGGTGTAGGCCAGAGGTGGGGGGTAAGAGGATTCACCAGAGACAGAGTACAGAGCAGAACAGGCAGACTGACTAAAATACACTGCTGAGGGGTTCAGTGGGTGAGTCAGGAGAGGTCTGCTGTACCATGTGGGAAGCTCCCTGGCTGGGTGCCAAACTTATGCTATAGTGGCTCTGGATAGCTTCATAGTGCTGCGACTTAACCCATTGTGTCATCAGGGAGGCCACAGATAGTACAAGGATTATGAAGAAAATAAGACAGAGTTATGACTCACAGTGAGATTGGTCAGAAAAGTTATCTTGAAAAGAAGGATGTGTGAATTGGGTTCAGAATGACAGAAAGATGTCAGTCATGTTAAGTTTTGGGAGCAGGGTCAACAAAGCAGAAATGAACTCTGCATATTCTAAAAGTAAGGAGTAGGGGTGGACTGATTGGTATTATAGCTAAAATGTGGATGAATGGAAAATGATGAGGTAATAGAAACTAACAGAGGCACATAAGGTACAGTAAGTGAATGGATTTTATAATGATTGCACAGTAAAACCAGGGGATTCTTTTTTTCAAATATGATTTTTGTCACTCTTAAATTCACATCATTTAACAAGTCAAACAGCCCATCAAGACTTAGAGTGAAAAAAACAGGATTCACTTTATCTCTCTATTCTCATTCAATAGTTTTTGCTGTATCAACTGTTTTTACTTCCATAATTCTATATAACACATTTCTATTATTATTTTAAAGTTAACATAAAATCTATTGAATGTTTACGATACAAGATTAGGATTAGTTTATTTATATGACCCCAGAACACACATGCACATACTCATATTTTTCCCACAATCTTAATTTTTAGTTTAATTAATATTAAATGTTTATGTAATTAAGTACATATATTTCTGCTGAAAGGTGAAGAAAGTAGTTTAATAAGTTTTCACATAATTTACTATTGCATAATTCTATTAAATAAATCTAACACTATTCCCTAAATAGAAAAACAGTAATCTATTTAGTTTGCACGTGTGTGTATTTTGAGCTATTATTATTACATCATTGTTATTGGCATCTTTCCTGTTGCCTGCCAAACTTTTGTTACAGTCTACATGAGCTTGCTTTATAATCTTAGGACATTATCTTATTGGCATCAGTTATTAGAGTTTAACTGCTTCAAAAACTAAACCTTCCATTTTCTGCTAGGTGGGAAGCAAAAAATTCCTTTACTGTGTAGAATGGTGTAGGGAATGTGAAAGTCTTGTTACTCTCAAAAACAGGTTCTAAGCTAATCCTCTTATTACTAGTCCAGCCCTATACCCTATGCTAGCTCTGTCCTATACCAGTGGTGCACAAACTTTCTAGTTTTCAGCTTTTATGTGGTTTTCATTCTGGAATTCCATGTGTACTAAGAAATTAAGAAATAAAAAACCTAATTCAATGATCATTTAATCATCTGATCTTTATTGTACAAAGTATTTCATTGCTTTGTTCATTTCTCTTTTTGGCTTTTGGCTCAATTACACTAACAGCATTATTTTATTTATTGTGGACTTCCACAAAAGACCAAATATAATACAAACATGTGTGCAATCTTCCAGAGTTTAACTGCTTCCAGAGTTTAACTGCTTTAAGTGGAGAGTCCTTGGGGACAGTTTCAAGCAGGAAAATCAAATGTCTGTTTAGTGTTTTAAAAAGATCATTCTGGCTGTTGTATGGATAAAATGGGCTAAATTTGAAAGCAGGTGACCAGTTGGGAAGATGCTGCAATCTTTTCAGGAGAGATATGGTAAATTCACAGAGTATCTGTGTAGTAATAAGATTATGTGGCATACAGTCAACATATTTCCTTTGCAAAATTAAATATATAAACATTTAAGTATCTAAATCATCTTTAAAGGAGTACATTTATGTTAGAATTTAGCCATTGGGAAGAAGCCAACAATGATTGACATTTTGAAGATGCCACAGAAACATTCTAAATACAGATTGTTCCTTTCCACATTTCTGTTCTGGTTGTATATTATGAATATTTTGACATTTTTATTCCCACTCAAATATTGTCCCTCAAGCTGTGTGTTGCTGTCACTAAAGAGAGTTATAGTGTTTCAAATATAAATACAGAGAAAAGAAGAAAAAAAATGAAAAAAAATGGTAAGATTATAAAGAAATCATTCCATTCTCTTCAATGTCTTTGCCTCTTGGTTTAAGCAGTAAATTAACCTTTAGGTATTATACCACATTTCTTTGCTAGAACATTTGAAAATGCTCACTGAAGATAAGATGACTTAAGTATCAATACATTTGTTTTTATATGCCATCATAATCTTTATCAAGAAACACATACTCATGCTTGGAGTTTATCCTTAGAGTTTATTAAATAAACTGAATTATCAAACAAACACTCAGTTTTCTGGGTTCATTAAAATGGTACTACAGAAGTTCAATTTCACTTATTCTGTGGACAAGCACATCTGTAATCATGAACAGAATCTGAGGCACATTAGAATCCTTTTTTTTGCCTTAACTAATGAAAGCTTGACTTTTTTTTTTTTTAATATACATACAAGCTGGAGTACAGGCCAGAGGCGTGGGGAGGCGAGAGGGTCCACCAGAGACAGAGAGAGTAGCAGAACAGGCAGATCAGAAATACATTGCTGAGGGGAGCAGCGGGCGAGGCAGGAGAGGTCTGCCACGCCATGTGGGATTCTCCCCGGCCGGGCGTCGAACTCGCGTCGCCGCTGCCAACAGCTCCACAGCGCAGCGCTTAACCGCTGCGCCACCGGGGAGGCCCAAGATTGACTTTCTTAATCTCTGATCCTATATCCTAAATACAAGAAATGTAGTATAATTCTATTTCTCTAATACATGAAGTGTAGTCTAATGAACATCAAAGTCAGCTATTTATGTAGTCTACACACAGATCACATGTAGATCACAAAGATCTACATGTAACCTGTGTATGTCTTCATGGATAAAGACAACAAAGGTGCTTCTGACATGGGATAGTGGTCAATATCAGGTATTAGTATGGGTCTTAATTATCACTATGTTGTTGTGTTTGTTTGTTAGGAAGAAGGTACATGTGATGACTGAGGATCTGAATCGCCTTTTATTTTAATATTCTACTATTTCTCTAGGTTAGTCCCTTCCAACCTAAATTATATGGCAATCTTAATTCCTTTGGTAGAATCACCTGGAAAAGATGATCTAAAGATATCTTTTCCCTTAGGCAAAACTTTATATTCTTATTTGACCCATAATATAAATGCATTTACCCTTCATTCTATTTTCATCTCTTCCTACTTCACTCTACATTAATTCAACAAGTCTTAAGGCCTTCACTGAAACTATCTACTTCTTTCCATCACTGCTATTACCTGGTTGAGACAGTAACCTCTCTTCCCTGAATGAGTAACTTCTTACCTGGTCTCTCTGCTTCCCTCCTAGGTTCAAAATAACAATGATAATAGAGCATCCAGAAGGAACATTGTAAACATAAATTATATCATGACGCCTTAGTGAAAATAATATACCTTATGGTCTAGGTCTAGGTCATAGCTGATTGCCAATTAAACAAAGTCTTACCAAACTGAGAGACCCCCCTTGTGATTTACTTTCTTGAATGAATGCTTTAAAATCCATCACCTATAACTTTATAAATATGTAATTTTTTTGTAATTTACTTCGATTTTAGGGGGGAAAAAAGTATGGCATGGTTTCCTTTGTAGCATTTTCTATGAAGACTGTCCAGGAAAGGAGGTATGTAGGAACTTCAAGATCCATTTGTGTTATTGTTTCTTCCACACAATTTTAGTAAGCAACAGATTTATTCTAAATTTTGAGGCTCAAATCTTAATTTCTAAAATATCACTCTTCCTTGAATTCACAATGACTTCTCCTCACACTTAGTGAAAAATCAGTCTTTGAAATGGCTTGCATTGCTTATAAATCTCCCTTTGCCTCATATCTTCCTTGCTCACTTTACTTGATCTCCCATTTCTCCTTGAACCTGAGAAGAATGTTCCTTTCTTAGGATATTTGTACTTGGTGTTCTAGACAAAAGTGTATTTGAATGTTAATGTCTTGTGCTCTCTCGCCACTGAAGATTCTGCACCAATGCTAGTTTCGCAGAAAGAACTCTTTGACCATTAGACAGTAAGAAGGCCAGCCCCACTCCTTCTACCCCAACCTTCCCCCCCACCACACAGTTATCAATCAATACTAATCACTCAATACTATTACCCTAATTTTATTTTCTTTTTTGCATTTATAACTAACTGAAATTATCTATTTCTTAGTTTGCTGTCTTCCCACACTAGGATATATGGCCATATAAGTAACAGTCCTATATGTCTAATTCATTATGGAATATCCATAGCCTGAGTTATTTTGGCCCATGAAAAAGTATTCAGTAAACACATTTTAATAAATATTACTGTTCAATTCAATATAAGCTTTGTTCAAGAGCTTCCTGCCTAAAACCTGCATTGCTACCTCTATATCTGGCAGTATAGGAGTAATCAGAGACCACAGTTACTTTGTTCTTTAATCAGCTGCAAAATTTTCATTGGTTTTATTTTGAAGTCAAATTTAGTAGACAACTGTTCTTTACCCAAGAAAGTTGTACATAAGAAAGCTCTATTTTTTTTTTTTTTTTTTAGTGTGGAGGGTAATTTTATGAAAGGGCAATTAGATAGATGACAATTTGCAGGAATGAGCAATCAGGGTGTAATGGGGTGAGGGACGACGGTGGTATGTCACACTGTAGAAGAATAATGACAACTGATAAGTCTAAATAAACAAGAAGTCATAATAAAATAAAGATCAGAAGAATGTCCTGAAAAATGTACTGAGGATAAAAATACCACTACATCCACTTTTGCCTTAAAATGGCATCTTTACTTCTTAGTCATAACACAATTTTCTAAAATATTTTTTCTTGACTATTCTTACCAAATATCATGTTATTTATTTGGGTCATTTAATATTATGACTCTTATTCCAGTTCTCTGTCTAAGTAAGAAATCACTTACATCTTTTTCATGGTTTGTGTGTGAGATTACTGGTTAACCAGATTATGCCTGTATGTTTGTATGGGTGTATGTGTGTGTGTATGTGTGTGTGTATATATATATATAAATGTAAATGTATATATATATATAAATAAAACTTTAGACTATCTTTTGATTCAGTCCCTAAAAAACAGATATTTTTCATTCACTATTATTATTTTCACATACATATATCTCTATAATACCTATATATCATTTTATATATAATTAGTGTATTATTATTGTTTATTATTAATATTTGTCATATCTCTTAACCTACTCAATCTTAGGCCTAGAATCTAAGACATAACAAATAGAAAACGATGTATTTCTAAAAAAAAAAGTCTACATATCAAAAGAAACTATCATTATACCAAAGACTATTCTATTTTACTCAATAGAAGATATTTGCCCATAATTTGACAAGGGGCTAGTATCCAAGACATGTAAATAACTTATACAATTCAACAACAAAATCCCAAATAACCTAAAGAAAATGTGCAAAAAATCTAAATAGACACTCTCCAAAGAAAACATACAGAGAGTCGACAGACACATGAAAAAAAATATTCATCATCACTTATCATTAGGGAAATACAAGTTTAAGCCAGATGAGATACTACCTCACACTGTGTGAGAATGGTCTATTTTAAAAATACAAGAAACACCATGTTTTGGTAAGGGTGAAGAATACAAAGAAGACTCATATACTGCTAGTGAGAATGCAAACTCATCTAGTCAATGAAAAACGGTATGAAACGGTATGAAAAGTATTAAAAAATAAGCCTTCCATGTGATCCAGCAATTTTAATCCGAGGTATCTACCTAATAAATACAAAACAAAGTGAAATGCACATACAGATCAGGAGGGAATATTTGACTATCATATATTTAATAAGAGATCTGTACTTAGAATATGTAAAGAACTTTTACAACTCAATAATAAACTGACTATATATACATGCATCTATACATACATCTATAGATACACATATATACACACATATATACATATATCTATCAATATACACACAAAAAATGCACATGCCTATTTTCATTGCATGACTCTTTACAATAACCAAAACATGGAACAATCTAAGTGCCCACTGAATGAATAAAAAATATGTGGTACATGAAACCTTGGCATTTGCATCAGGATGGGTGGAACTAAAGGGAATTACGTTCAGCAAAAAGAAAGACAAATGCCAGATGATTTCACTGGAATGTGGAATATAAAGAAACAAAGCAAAAGATAAAGCCAAACCAAATCAAATATTGGATTCAGACTGTAGAACTAAGTTAAGAGAAAGGAGGTGAAGGTGGAGATAAAGGGTGGAGAGGGTCTAGTCCACAGTGGTAGAGGTTTATTGGAACTTTAGTGGTGGGTGTGCTAAAGTAACATACATATATAGAGGTATGAACAGGCACTCATAAAACATATGTGTTGTAGACCAATGTTACATCAATAAGGGAGAGAGAGATGCATTTCCCCCATGTATTAGTTACAATATACAATATGTGACAAAGAGAGTATAATGATATATTTTTAGTAGACTGAATTTATAAATAAGGCGGGGTTCAGTTAGACCAATGTTGTTAGTTACACTGGGCCTGGTAAAAAACTATTCAGCTGAGAAATCCAATAACCAAATATTTGTAGGTTGCTTCCTTGGCCTTGTTGACTATTTGTAAATATTTCACTGTTAGGATTAATTGAATTATGGTAATGACATTGTGTGAGTTCTTTGGAGATACATACATAGCAAAAAAATTAAAATGCCTTTGGATATCCTTTTATTTGGAGTCAAGTCCAAGAGTTAAAACTAATCAATGAAATATTAGTTTAATTTGTTTTAAATGGGTGGGATAATCTCTGGAAGTTACAGTGAGACATCTTGAAATGTATTAGGGTATCTCTGAATGGGAATTGATAGGAAAAATCTGTATTTAAGCTAGCCCTGTCCTGACAAATATACAGTTCTCTGCTTCAGAGTTTATTTAAAATTAGCAGAAAACTGTACACATAAAAACAAAAGTGTTATTCTGAAGATTTGTCTCATGAAACTGAGTACAGTAGGAAATAAATGTACTTTTAATTTTATAATGAAGAAAGGAGAATGTCCTAGCTGGTTTGGGTTGTCTAACACAATACTATTCACTTGACATCTTAAACAATAAACATTTCCTTCCTTCAGCTCTTGAGACTAGAAGTACAACATTATGGAGCTGGTGGATTCTCTGTCTAGTGAGAGCTCTTTTCCTGGTTCAGATAGTAACCTATTCACTCTTCCCCACAGGGTGAGGTATTAATCCCATTATTACAAGCTATCACTCCTATTATGGAGATTGATCTCAAGGCTTCACCTAAACCTAATTACCTCTCAAAGGTCCTAACCCCAAATACTAATACATTGGGGATTAGGGAATCAACATGAGGATTGGGAAGAGGGTAAGAACTAACATTCAATTCATAGAATTCAGAACTGTAGAAAATTCAGCACACACTGAAATCTAAACACAATAACTGCTAACAATAAATTCTGAAATAATTCACATTTACAAGTATTTAAGAATTATATATATATTTATACATAAATCTATATAATTCTATAATGTATAATGTATAATATATAATGTATAATGTATATTTATACATAAATATATACATAATTCTTAAATACTTGTAAATGTGAATGTGTGTATATATATTTATGTATAAATATATATATATACATACATACACACACACATTACCTAATAACTCGATGTTCATCTTAGATAAACTTTCGTTTTGAAAAACACCTATTTTAAAACATTCGTTTTCATATCCAATATCATTTGATCTCTGACCAAGTGAAAAGATAAATATTATTAATGTTAAAGTAATGCTTCCTGTTAAAGGTCCAACAAAAACTTCTTAAGATAGTTAAGGATTTGTTGTTTAATTATTAGACTTATCTTCCGTTATTTTTTAACATTATATAATTGTACTTAGAAACAAATCAAGTTTGAAATTAAAAACAAGCAACAAAATATAAATGGATTATCTGGAGAATTTAAAGAGAAAAAAAGTTAGAAAATGCAGATAATTACTTTAATTCTTTATGCAATTTTCTGTAAATCTCATGTCATAGACATGATATACAATAACAGAGAGTTCCCAAAAAAAGGTCGGTTAAACATACTATATAGGATGGGGCATTGAGATTATTATTTGTAAAATTCACACGCTTGAAACATTTTGTCTTAATTACATGTTTGTAGGAAAAAAAAACAACTTTTTTTTTACAAATTATCTAAATAATTGATATGACTCCCAATGGCATATTGCATGAGAAATCACAATCATAAAGCAATCCTTTAACTCCAAAATATTTGTGTCAATAATCAAGATAGTTGTAACTTAGTCAGTTACATTTTTCTTACTATGCAAATCCTCAAATCTCTAAGAGAGTAAAACTTACATCTGATACAGAGAAAAGGTTAAAGGAATGTTTGAATCCATTTTTTAAATGTCTCCCTATTTGTTTTTTATTTATTTATACATACAAGCTGGGGTACAGGCCAGAGGCATGGGGCGGCGAGAGGGTTCACCAG
>PVIJ01001751.1:56318-106355 GCA_004024925.1 Scalopus aquaticus
TTTTTTTTTTTTTTTTTTTTAAGATTTATTTATTTACACATACAAGCTGGGGTACAGGCCAGAGGCATGGGGTGGCGAAAGGCCTCACCACAGATAGAGTGGGGAGCAGAACAGGCAGATCAGAAATACACTGCTGAGGTGATCAGCGGGCGAGGCAAGAGAGGTCTGCCGCACCATGTGGGATTCTCCCGGGCTGGGCATCGAACTCGCATCGCTTCTGCCGACTGCTCCACAGCGCAGTGCTCAACCGCTGCACCACCAGGGAGGCCCTCCCTCTTTTTTTTTTAATGTAACTGAAAGTGGTTCCTATTTGGAACTTCAGAGAAATTTAATATCTCTCTTTGAGATAACAAAAAGCAAACAATGAAAAGAACATTTATTTTCCAAACCCAGCATGTCTGTGTCCATAGAATTCAATGATGCCATCTTTCTTCCTACCAGACATGACTCATTCTTTGATGGCCATGAAGAAAGATGAAATACTTGAAGAGTTCCTGAAATCACTTAAGAGCAGAGAGTCAACTGGGCCTAACAGGGCACCTTAGAGAAAATATAGACATGTGTACTTTAAATAAATTGATGACTCCAGGAAAGTTATGAAATTCTGGAAAGCACACTGTGATATAATGTGAATAAAAGTAATGTCAATTATACACACAAATGACATGCCAGGGAGCCTCTTCAGTAAGGAAATTTTTTTTTAAGATTTATTTATTTATGCATACAAGCTAGCGTATAGGCCAGAGGCGTGGGGCGGTGAGAGGGTTCACCAGAGACAGAGTGGGGAGCAGAACAGGCAGACTGATGGAAATACACTGCTGAGAGGAGCAGCGGGCAAAGCAGGAGAGGTCTGCTGTGCCATGTGGGAATCTCCCCGGCCTGGGATCAAACTGGCGTTGCCGCTGCGACAGCTCCACAGTGCAGTGCTTAACCACTGCATCCCCAGGGAGGCCCAGTAAGGAAATTTTATGTGTATGTGTGTGTGTGTGTGTGTGTGCATATATATGTGTGTGTGTGTGTGTGTGTGTGTGTGTGTGTGTGTGTGTGTGTGTATATGAGTATATTTTTTTAAGATTTATTTATTTATGCATACAGGAACTGAGGTGTAGGTTAGAGGTACCTGAGACAGAGTGGGGAGCAGAACAGGCAGATCTACTGAAATACACTACTGGGAGGAGCAGCAGGTGAGACAGGAGAGGTCTGCTGTGCCATGTGGGTCAGCTTGCTGGCTTGGTATATAATTCCCAATGGCATACTGCATGAAATATCAAACTATGCAGCAGTGGTTGCCGATAGCTTGACAATGCAGAGACTCAAACCCTGCACCACCAGGGAGACTCCCTATAAACATATATATAATTTTTTAAAAAAGCATACTAAGAACTGGTTACTATGCTAGTTTTACTACAATCACAAGTAGCTAGGGTAAAGCAAAAAAAAGAACTATCAAGAAAGAGTTGATATTAAACTATTTAAAGATAAAAAACACCCCAAATGTCAGGGTACTCTGAATTTGTCCAACTTGAAAAGACAGGAAAGCTTAAAACTATCTTTTCTTTCCACACAAACTTGAGACTAATTGATACAACACACACACAATTGGAAGCAGTTGTAAAAATGTGACCTTCCTGCCTCCTTTAACATTTTCAGTGGATCAGTATGGTTGGTGGATACAAAACATTTGCATGGAATAGCGTTTCAGTGTCCATTATCCAGCGACCTGTGTCACAGGATGTAGTATAGGGGCAATAGTAGTGGCACTGTATTCACTCCAAGCTGTCCTGATATCTAAATTACAGCTGTGGGTGACCAATGACTAGTTCCCAATGTACTCAGAGGTAGCAGAAGCAGCAACAGGGACAAGTTCTTGATCCCAGCATACTTTTAGTGAAGACCTCATAGACGGTAACTCTGAAAGTTATGTGTTATCTTGGATGTCATTTCCAAAAGAACAGTCTAGAAACCTCTATCACTTCCAACAATTTCAAGAACATGATGTATTAAAACACTTCCTAATTCAAATATTGAGATTCTGTTCCCCATTCCTAACCTGGACTGATACGTCAATGTCCAAAACATTATTCTTTTAGACAAGATGAATCTTCTACAAAGGAGAATTCAAAGACTTTAAAATAATTTTGATTTTGTCTATCTTTTACTACTCCAAATTATCAATATATTTTTAGACAACACAATGAACAAACTAAGTTGTAAAGCCAAGTGTGGTATTTCACATGGATAATGTTATTTTCACCAGTTAACATAAACTGAAATGTTCTATCAAGCCAAAAGTGAAGCAATTAAGGATTCTGTTGCTATTATTGTATAGTTTTCAGTAAATAAATTATATTTTCCAACAACATTAAAATTGAAAAAGGAAACTTCTTTGGTTACAGAATCATTATACACATACACACACACATTTACACACATACACCTAATTTAATCATAGTTTAACACGGAGAAACTAAAATGATCTAGACTAATACAGTAAAATAACAAAAGTTGCCAGGAGACATATAACTTTATAAAGTAAATGCCATTAAAATGAAAGTAACTAATAGAATACTTTAAGCACAAACATAATTGTTAGATTTATAACATCAGAAAGTATTTGAGTTGTTCACCAAAGGATCATCATACTTTTGGAAATTATGTCATGCTTTCCAAACGCTCAGGAAACTGATATATAAAACAGAATATGAATTTGTTAATTTACAACTACTGGTAGTATACGCCAGGGAACTGTTACTAACAGACACCATCCTAACAAATCCCTTCTCAGAATTATGTAATCTGAGAAGCCAAGTCTGAAAGTTATTTAAATAGCACTGTTTCAAAGCAGAAGGAATAGTATAACCCTGAAATTTAGGACTTCACCATTTCATAAGTTGCTTTTAAAGTTAGGGCTACACCAAAAACTTATATCTTTTGAAAGAGAAACACCTACAAATGTGTCCCCACAACATATAAATATCTTCTAAATATTATATTTTACATGGTAGGTGACACAAGGATGAGATCATCAAGAGATTCCCACTTTGATCATTAAAAGCCATTAATGAAATAAGCAGTCTAGACAAAAATAACTATGAGAATAATGAATATGTCTAGTGTTTGTAAAATAAATTCACAGAAAAAATGAATATGAATAATCAGAGCTTAGCATATCCCTCATTTCTGCTTTGGTTAGTTTCATGCATGTTGCCAAATAACAATAAAATAGTAATTGGGTCGTTTGCATCCTGACAACTGAACTAACAGTAAAGAAAAATTTACAGACGGACAGAGTGCTGAGTTTTTTATTTTACATTTTCTGTTTTACAAAGCATTCAGGATGATCTTTCATGTATACTGATTGTAAATCAGAACAGGTTTCTTATTTCAAAGTGTAAACTTATCTAATTTTATTTTATTTTTTTTTAAAGATTTATTTTATTTGTACATACAACCTGGGGTACAGGCCAGAGGCATGGGGCGGCGACAGGGTTCATCAGAGACAGAGCGGTGAGTAGAACAGGCAGATCAGAAGAGGGGAGCACGGAGGACTATGGAGATGGCTCCATGGGTGAACAGGTAGTGGGTAACTTATGGGGAACACACAATAATGTAAAATATATGAATCACAAAAATAAGTATCTATTATATTAAAAAAAAAAAAAGAAGTACACTGCTGAGGGGAGCAGCGGGCAAGGCAGGAGGGGTCTGCCGCATCATGTGGGAATCTCCCCGGCCGGGCGTCGAACTCGCGTCACCACTGCCGACAGCTCCACAGCGCAGCGCTTAACCTGTGTGACACCGGGGAGGCCCTAAACTTATCTAATTTTAATGTAAACAATTTAGGAATAACTTAATACCAGTAGCTACAACACTAAGCATATGGTATGAGGGATGAAGGAGGGAATTCTAAAAGTTCTCTGGAAAAGTGTCCTCACATTAACATCTTCGCCAATGTTATGTTTGTTTTTTTTTTTATTTTGTTTTTGTTTTTTTTACTTAATGGAAGATTGTATCACTTTGCAAATTCCAGATCCCAGCAGGAATGTAATATATCAACTAACTACACAATCACATACACAAACTAGCCATGCCTTAGAAAAAAAAGTCATTTTTATCTTTCTATATAAACGTGCTAAATAGAAGATGAGTTTTTAAGCAGTAAAAAAGTTTAATGAAATAAATATTTGACTTATAAAACAGAAATTAATAAAGAAATGTGTCTCTGAGAATAAACATCCTCATGGAGGAGGTACTTTGGATTCCTCACATATTTCTTAGGGAATAATATAAAACTAGTTATGCAGCCAAGATTTTGTGAAAATTTCATATCTTCACAAGATAGGCTGATCAAAAGATATGAATTTTAAGCAGATTATAAAACAAACAAACAAACAACTTGTTTGTGAGAGTAGGAAGTTAGAATATAAACTAATTTTTTAAAACCTCATTTGTTTTTACAATAAGGATGGTCATTACTATCTCTTCTGTTTTCATTAAGGAATGACCAGTTCCTGAACTTTTGCCAGTGAAATGCTAGAGCCAGGAGTGATCAACTGTTAAGCATAATTCATCTATGATAAAGAATAAAGAAACATAAATAAATCAGTCCTCCAGATCTTCAGGGAAAGAAGAGGAGCTAAATATTGAGTTCAATGACCAATAATTCCATTCATATTGGTAGTTTAATGAAGCCTTCATCACAATCCAAGATGACTAGTTTCAAAAACCTTCCAGTTCTGGGAACTGGAATGCTTCCATGTGCCTTGGTGCCTGGTCCCAAACTCTGCAGGGACACAAGTTCCTTTGTTCAAGACCTTGCCCTGTGTTCCTCTTTCCTTCTGTTGATTCATACCCCTTGCAACATTTTTAGCAGCTGCAGTCATAGCAAAAACAAACTGGAGAATATGTGATTGCTCATCAGTAGGTGAATGGAAAAATCAAACATCATCTATTCCTGTAATGGGATTATCTTTGATCCTGCCACCCTCCTCCTAGGGAGAGATCCAAAGGAAGAGTTCAGCATTATTCACAAGAGTCAACAAATGAAAACAACTTCTGTGTCCATCAAAGCATAAACAGATTGATGATGTGGTCTCTGCATCAACACATGTTGCTTAGTAACAGGATACCTCCTGAGAAATGCATCATTAGGTAGGTTGTTTTACAGATTGTAATTATACAAACCTGCACACTAAGGCTAAAGATATGGACCACATACATTCGGTCCATCCTTGACCAAAACATCACTATGTATTGTATGACTGTATATACAAGAGGACATTATTCAGCTATACAAAAGAAGGAACTCTTGCCATTTCTGACAACATGGATGGACCAGGAGTTTTGCTAAGTAAAAGAAGCCAGACCCAGAAGAACAAATACTGTATCGTTAGCTTATATATGGAATTAAAAATAGTTAAACTTATAGAAGTGGAGTTTCATTGCCAGAGATTTGGTTTGGGGAAAAGGAGCAGAGAAATGCTGTGTCTAAGGAGACAAACTTTCAGTTATAAGACGAATAAGTTCTGGAGGGGGGACATGGGTGCAACAAATAGGTTGGTGACAAAGGTCAGAAAAGCTATACTGAATATTTGAAATGTACTCAAGTCAGTGAATCTCCAGTGTTTTTACTATCCACAAACTATGTGAGGTGATAGACGCTATTCATCATTTCACTAGTTGTATGTGTAGCAAAATAATGCATTGTTCACCTTATATATACAACTTTTATTTGTCAGTTGTAACAAAAAATTTAGGGGGACTGATTTAGAAAAATTAAATCTAATAAACATTGGCTGACTATATTGAAATGGAGGAAAGAGAGAAATACAACAGCTAGCGATAAGCAGGGTACACATGAATGCATAATGTATGCTCTCATTGATAAGAAATTAGGACAAAGAACAAAATTGGTCATTCCTGAAGATAACTGATTGGGCTTGAATGTGGAGACTGTACTCCAGAGAATTTTGTGTGTGTGTGTGTGTGTGTGTGTGTGTGTGTGTGTGTGTGTGTGGACACTTTGACACTTGGAGTAATTCACAGATACACTTCTGCAAAGGGGAGACAGCATATTACCCCCACCTATATGCAGCCATCTTGTACTTCAGATCATAGTGTGTTATGGACAGGACTTCCTGAGCAGAGGAGTTACTGAGAATTATGGGCATAGCTGAGCAGCCAGGTGGACCTCTGTGACACAGAAACAAAGTAGGTCCGGTCTCCTACTTCTCTTTTACTTATACCCAGGGGCTTGGAGGAGACATGGGAGGAGACACTTCAAGGAGAGACATGTAGAGGTACTTGTAAGAGAGACAAGGGTAAGAGGCACATGCGGATGGTGCTTCTGGTCCTTTACAGAGAAAATTCTCTTGATTTGTACTTTTATTTTACATTATCTCTCTCTCTCTTTTAGTCCTAATTCTCTGGAACCTGCATAACCCCTTTTGTGTGGTTCTCTGCCAGAAGGTACCTTAGACTTCTGGCAAGTTTTCTGGCAGCAGAGATCCCACTTCAGGTTGACCCTGTCAGCTGGGCGTTTTTCCACAAGGATTGAGTAATCTTGGAGGTTTTATTGGGAAACTATTAGTAGGAATATCATGATAACTTAAAAAATTAGTAAAGGTGCTTGGTTATAGGAAATGAGACCCCATATAACTAAGCAGCATGTACAAAAATACATGCATTTAGAACAATGCACATTGAAGACAGTTTAAGTACTAGTTTTTAGGTGGAACATAGATTTGAATGGGGAATGAAATATAAGGTAGGACAACTGTGTGTAGAGAAGTCAAATGATAAACGTTCATGTTATCCTTAGAGAAATGGGAAACTACAAAATGATTTTAATTTTAAATAATGGCATATCATGGTCACTCTAGCATAGCAATAAAAATTAAAGTAAACATAATTCCATACCAGTGTAGACAATTTCTCTAGTAATCATATAAAGGCATATTTAATTGTGTGGATAACTCACAAAATGGAAGAGAGGAGAATACAGGGGACCATGGAGATGGATCACGGGTGAATTGGTGGTGGGCTGCCCAAGGGGAATACAAAATGTAAAAGACATAAATAACAATAAAAAAAAATGGAAAAAAAAATATTTTCACCAATAAGATGGGAAAAGATAACTATAGAACAAAGTTCATTTAAAAAATCATTTTTAGGGCCTCCCTGGTGGTGCAGCGGTTAAGTGCTGTGCTGTGACGCTGCCAGCAGCGGTGACGCAAGTTCAACACGAAGCCGGGGAGATTCCCACATGGCGTGGCAGACCTCTCCTGCCTCGCCCGCTGCTCCATTTCCATTGTATTGTATTTCCATTGATATGCCTGTTCTGCTCCCCACTTTGTCTCTGGTGAACCCTCTTGCCGCCCCACGTCTCTGGCCTGTACCCCAGCTTGTGTGCATAAATAAATAAATCTTTAAAAAAATCATTTTTAAGCATATGCCTTATAAATAAAATATCCCATTTTTTAAAGATAGTCTCTACATTGCCATGCCACAATGTGTAATCTTAGAGTGCTTTTGCAAATTTCTAAAATCATCTTCTAAAATGGAAACTCACATGAGTTGTCACAATTTGAAACTAGTGGTTCAACTGTGATGGGTGTATTATTTTGTCCCAAAATGAGGCCATATTGAGAATAGGGTTATGCCTCAGTCATTCCTGCCAACCAAACATCAATGGAGGATATTTGTGAAGCAGTGAAGATTATGGAGTTTCCCATCTGGGCTGAGGTAAAGAGGGCCTAATTCACAACGAAGAAAAGTAATTGTTCAGTATCTACAGAGATAAAGAATTAAAGGCTTTATTGGCTTAAATATTTTACTGTTTAAAGTTCATTTTCTCATCTACAGATTGACAAATATAATTGCATATATATTATATAATTTTTGTGATGCAATTAAGTACATGTATAGGATTTGTAATATACAAGGTAAACGTTCAATAAGTGCTGTATTTTAATCACATGTAATTATTAGAAAATTGCTAATTCAAGGGAAAGAGGTAAGATAGCTAGCTAGCGCGTCAGAATCCAAAAATTAGCTAGTGAAAGATTTAATTTAGTGTACCTAAACACAGGTTCAAGTGGAGAATGAGCTAAGGGCTGATATTAAAACAGCCTCAACCTCTCTAAAGGAAAGTAAAAACCAATAAATAGGGTTAATTTAGAAGCAAAAACTATAAATAATAAGCAATCCTTTTATTTTCAGTCAGCCATGCTCTGCTGGACTGAAGCTAAGCCCATGAATGAATCATCACAGACCGGTAAGGATTCATATTAGAATCCTAAAATGTTAGAGAAAACTGAATAGAA
Source organism: Scalopus aquaticus (assembly GCA_004024925.1). NCBI lineage: Eukaryota > Metazoa > Chordata > Mammalia > Eulipotyphla > Talpidae > Scalopus > Scalopus aquaticus. The sequence goes on from PVIJ01001751.1 coordinate 64,643, forward strand.
ATAGAATAGAAATAGAAATAGAATGGAAATGTCTACTGTCCACCTGGGAGGGAACAGTCTAATCCTGAATCATCTTCCTTAATAAGGGATTAACCAGGAAAATATTCTTATCTGTTTCAATTATCACTGTGCACTTTGCCCTAAGGAAAGAGCTAGATGGCACTACTTTTTGAGAATCCCATCCTGTTTGTTGATTTTGAATATCTGTATCTCTGTCACAGTCCAAGAAGAATTTTGGGAAATAATTAATCACTGCTATGTGCATTGTGTGCATACTTTGTTGGAGAACCAGTTCTGCTTACAGAATACTAATTCCAAAGTATACTTCAAGGTATGCAACTTTCAGAATGTTAGATAATAAGTTCTCTTTAAAAATAAATAAAATAAATGACATATTTTTTCTAGCATTTTCCTCAGTGTTCCTTAGTTAATACAATTTAGTGAGCCTATTATCATGCTCCTTAATCCTTTCACAAAATTGCTTAAGAGTGACTCTAGGCCTCACTGGTGGCACAACTGGTTAAGTCTCAGCACTACAAAGTTGTCCGCAGCCACTGCAGCCGTTTGATCACCAGCCAGGGAGCTTCCCACATGGTGCAGCAGACCTATCCTGCCTCGCCTGCTGCTCCCCTCAGCAGTGTACTTCAGTGGATCCGCCTATTCTGCTCCCCACTGTCTCTGGTGAATCCTCTCACCACCCCACACCCCTGACCAATACCCCAGTTCTTGTATGCATGAATAAATAAATCTTTTTTAAAAGAGTGACTCTAAATGTCACAGATAGTCCTCTCTATGTGGCTATATCAGAATTATTTGGTAAGCCTTTTTAGATGATAATAACCTTCCAAAACTCACCTCGCCCACTTTAGAGACTATCTCTGTGAGTCACTGTTACTAATGTTAGAGTACCCAATTGTTTTGGCTCACTTACTGGAAAAAAAAAAAAAAGTGCTGTGCTTCACTGGGACATACCAAAGGCTGTGAAGTCTGACCCAACTCAAACCTACAGTCAATCTCCGCTGGATGCCAAAAATATGTCTCAAAATGTCTATTTTCCTTTTAGCATAAATAAGGAAATAAAAATCCCTCCCTACTGCATATAGTCATTTAGTCCACACAGATTGTTATTTGTGGTAGATTTGGGAAGTTCTTTGGAGAGACTAGTATTTGCCATTATAGTATAGAACAAAGAAATCAGGATTTAGCTATCCCATCACTGCCTTCTCTTTAGTTATTCAGTATTGCTTACTTAGCACATTATAGTTCTTAGCTGACATTTTATCATAAAGCAGGAAGGGCATTATCTCTCCTACTTAGCCCCCAGAAATATGGAAGGTACCCAATGAGATGATATATGTGATATAACCTTTAATATTGCAACAAAATATTTATTAAAGTATTATGCAAGTGTTAAATGCAAGTTTGTTTAACCAGTGATGATTATTTTTCTCCTCATACACATCCTTTGGAAAAGAAAAGTGTTATGCTATTTTCCAAAAACAGAATGACTTCTTCAGATAAAATCATCAGAAAATAAGGGGATGGGAGAAGCTAAAGAGAATATCTCTGTAAGAATGGATGGTGACAGCTATTCAGGCATATTCCCGTCAATTCATTACTTTTGCTAATATGGTGTGACAGAGGTTTTATGTAGTCATACATGCAAGGAATATTCAAACTTCATTATCAGCTCACAAATTGTCACGGTGAATGCAGAGCCATCATGTCCAATGGCGGCTGCTCTATGACATGTTGAAAAAATACATGGTTTGTAAGCAATGGTAAAGGAGTCCAGTCCTGCTCACATCTCTGCCACACTCCCATCATTACATTACTTCCACAAACTTAGTCATTTTTTTCTAAAGGGAGTGAAATTGCACAGTATAAATCTGATTTCAATAAAAATAATCTACTCTAATTAAAATATTTATATTGAATTTATTTCCTGTACTTAAAAATGAATGTTCTATTCAGTATTCCAGTGAATTGCCTAGCAAAAGTGACTCTCTTTATCTTTCTAGATTTGCCAAGAATTGTTTCTAGGGCCTCCCTGGTGGTGCAGTGGTTAAGCGCTGTGCTCTGGAGCTGTTGGCAGCGGCAATGTGAGTCAACGCCCGGCCAGGGAGATTCCCACATGGCATGGCAGACCTCTCCTGCCTCGCCTGCTACTCCTCTCAGCAGTGTATTTCTGTCGATCTACCTGTGCTGCACCCTACTCTGTCTCTGGTGAACCCTCTTGCCGCCCCACACCTCTGGCCTGTACCCCAGCTTGTATGCATAAAGAAATAAATCTTAAAAAAAAGAAATGTTTCTAAATCAAATGCCATATAAATTATAAATTATTTCCTACAAGTATTCTAAGATGCAATTTTTTGACCTTCCAATATTTAATAAAAAAAAAACATTGATTTTAAAATACATACTAAAGAAAGGAGTACAATTGTTACTATTATGGCATATTGAATGCAGATGAAGAGTTGCTTAAGTAAGCTACCAAAATAATTTAATCTGGCAATTAAGTGGATATTCTAGCTATTTGATTGCCAATATTGCACTTGCTAGAAACATACATTTGGATTAGTTGAGATAATCACTAACACGGCAGGTACTGAAATATTTTGTTCAATTTCCAACTGCTAGCTAAACTGAAGTCTGAAATACACAAATCACACAGCAGCACTCTTTGTATTGCTACCACTTGTTATTTACTATTTTTATAAATGACCATTTCACCACAGAATCCTTGAAATTATCAGTATCCATTGCTTTCACTGGCATTTCAGTTCATTGTAGCAGTAAATGTCTTTATCAATTATCAATTGTATTTGTATGTATGTATTTCAACTGAGGTAACATCGGAGTACCTTCATCAGGTATTATCACCACAGTGCATCCATCACCAACTAGCCCATTCTCCCCAACATTGTGTCTTGCTACCTCAATGTTCTTTTCCCTCCCTCCCTTCCTCCCCTGCTAGTGTCTCAGTTCTGTAGTCAGCTATCAAGAATTACTTTTTCAGCTTGTTTTTAACTGACTATTAATTTAGTTATTTTATAAAATTTGGGGCACTAGTTGTTCATCATTTTTTTCTGTGCATTTATGCATATAATCTTACCTTTATGTCCCAGTTTTTTTTAATGCTGATTTATTTTATCATCTCATAATTTTTCAAATTACATAGTCCTATATTTTTGTGTGCAATAAATATTAATAACCAACCCTTACATAAAACAAAAATGTTGATAAAATATAATTGCTTAATTCAAATCACCAAACATCCACATCTAAAAAACTACATTTATTTTACCATAATACTCTCTAATTTCTTCCTGAACTTGGGCGTACACCTATTATTTTTCAATTTCTTACAAATGTTTAAGTAAGCAGCACTTAACCTTTTTTTCCTGCAAATTATAAAATAAGTGGACACACGTTGAAACTATCATAAATAGTTTTCCCAAGCACAAATACATTTTCATACTGTTATACTGGATGGCTGGAGGGCAGAAGAAATTGAGAAGGAGAGAGAAAATAAAAGAGAGAAGGAGGGAGAGAGGAAGGAAGGGAGAATGTGAATATGTGTATGGGAATGTAACAATGTGATCTGAGTTTTTCATTTTACAGTAATATGCCAGAAAAAAAAAAGAACAATTACTAGTTTATGAAGTTCTGACATGAAAAATTAGAATGAAATACAAATCACAAGTCATTCTTTCGGAAAGAATTTTATAAAAGCTCTGATTTTCTAGGAAAAATATCAATAAGGGTAGTTTCTACCAATTAACATAAACTTAATAATTTTCTGAGATATATTAATGAACATTACAGTTGACTTTTATACATCAATTTTGTTTCTTGCTTAAAAAAAAAAAAAATCCCGGACACGCTCCCAAAACATGGCAGCGAACAGACTCTAGTATCAGGCTCTCCCACAAAAAATCTACTTTTGGAGAAAAATATCCCTAACTTTGAGAGCTGATTCAAAGAGAACTGGATACCCTACACAATACAATCAACCCCGGGGGTTCTTTAGACTTAAAAATAAACCAAAGAGTCAGAGTAAAGAGAAGAGAAAAGACATTGGACCCCACACAAAGGAACAGCAGCAAGGAGAGGAGGGCGAACAGGTTTACCCTGAGAGCCACTGAATACAAGACACACCACAAGAAACACAGAAACTCAACAAAGAAAAATAAGATAATCCAGAATATACCCAGCCACTGCCAAGACAACTCAGACACTAGGGAACCACAAACAATCCTGAGCAAGTAAAACCAGGAGTCATACCCGCCAGCACCAGCAGAAAGCGACAAACAGAGCAAAGCAGAAAACCAACAACAGGAAGGAAAAAAGTCACAAATGACCCTCAAAACAATACACCACAGAAAGAAAATCACTCTCCAGAACCCATTAATATGGACATAGAAGAATACATACACTTAACAGATAAAGACTTCAAAATGGCCATCACACACACAAAAAAAGATAGAATTAAATGAAAAGAACAAAGAGCTGAGGAACAAGAATGAATCCATAAAGAATAAATTGAAGGAACTGGAAGATTTAAAAGGACTGAAGAATGAGAACGAATCCATAAAGAAGAAATTGGAAGGAAATGGAAGATTTAAACCATTAGTAGAGGAGCTCAAGAAATCCAGGGAAAGCCAAAAAAGTGAATTAAAAGATATGCAGGGAAGAATAAGCATACTGGAAGATAAAGATACTAACAGAATCAAGGCAGAAAAGGAAAGAGGAAAAACAAAGGAAAAAGAATGAGGAAAAGCTTCAAGAACGATCTGACACCATGAAAATAGGAAACATCAGAATCATAGGAATACCAGGAGGAGAGAGACAAAGGAACAGAGAAACTTCTCAAGGAGATAATTGAAGAGAACTTCCCAAACATGAAAAAGGAAACAAAAATTGACATACAGGAAGCCAGACGATCTCCATATTATTACAACGAAAGAAAAAAAAAAAAACAGCAAGACATATGACAGTAAAACTATCGAGAATTCAAGACAAGGAAAATATATTGAAAATGATGAGGGCAAAGAAACAAATAACCTATGAAGGAAAGCCAATCAGGCTGACATTAGATTTCTCTGAAGAAACATTACAGGCAAGAAGAGATTGGAGGGACATATATAACACACTACATGCCAACAAATGTCAACCAAGAATACTCTACTCTACAAAACTCACATTCTTCTATGAAGAAAAAATATGGACCTTCTCCGACAAACAGAATCTACAGAAATTCATCACTACCAAACCCCCACTCCAAACAATACTAGAAGTCATGAAGACAAAACCAACAGAAGAAAGACTAGGAAACACAGAATAAGGTAAGAATTAGAACCACAAAAGGGTAGACAAATAAATAAACAAAAAATATGGATGACAGTATATCAATATTAACTCTAAATGTAAATGGACTAAACACACTCATTAAAAGACACATCATAGCAGGATGGATCAAAAAAAAAAAAACAACCTCGTGCTGTCTACAAGACACACATATAATTGTGAAAGATAAACAGATATTAACAGTTAAAGGTTGGAAAACAACCGTACAAGCAAATGGACCAAGAAAGAAGGCAAGAACAGCTATATACTTAGATAAAATAGACTTCGAACTTAAGAAGGTAAAAAAAGGCAAAGCTGGTCACACATCATGATAAAGGGGACAATAAAACAAGAAGATAGAATACTCATCAACTTATACTCCCCAAATGAAGGAGCACCGAAATATATCAGATAATTATTATCACCCCTGAAAACAGACATTAAAGAAAATACATACATAGTAGGAGACTTCAACACCCCACTTTCTCTATTGTACAGATCAAGAAGAAAAAAAGTAACCAAGGACATTAAAGCTCTAAATAAGGACCTAGACCACATGGGATTAACAGATGTCTATCGATCACTTCACACCCGAAAAATTGAATACACATTTTTCTCAAGTGCACACTGAACGTACTCCACGATAGATCACATATTAGGCCACAAAACAAACATCAACAGATACACTAAGATCAAAATCGTACCAGCCTTCTTCTCCAATCACAAAGGAGTCAAACTGGAAATAAACAATAAAAAGAAAAATGAAACCCTTTCACCTCATGGAGACTGAAGCCCACATTATTGGAAGACCAATGGATCAACGAAGAGATCAAAGTAGAAATTAAAAATTATCTGGAAATGAATGACAACGAAGACACAACCTTCCAGAACATTTTGGACACAGCAAAAGCAGTAATAAGGGGAATATATATAGCACTACAAGCTCACATCAAGAAACAAGAAACAACTCAAAGAAACAATCTAATGTCACATCTCAAAGAACTAGAAAATGAACAATAAAAAAACCCAAAAGCCAGCTTAAGAAAGGAAATAAAAAAAATCAAAGCAGAAATAAATGAAATGGAAATTAAAAAAAAAAAATCCAGAAGATCAACGAAACCAAAAGCTGTTATTTGAAACAATAAACAAAATAGACAAACCAGTAGCCAGGCTTACAAAGAAAAAAATGGGAGAAGACACAAATAAATAGGATCATAAATGAAAGAGGAGAAATCACAATGGACACAGCAAAAATCAAAAGAATAATCAGAGATTACTATGAACAGCTATATGGAAACAAGTTCAACAAACTAGAAGAAATGGACAAATTCCTAGAACTATACAATCACCCAAAACTAGATAAAGAAAATATAGAACACCTAAACAGACCAATCACAAGCAGTGAAATTGAAACAGTAATCCAAAACCTCCCCCAAAACAAAAGCCCAGGACCAGATGGTTTCATAGACAAATTCTACCAAACATTTAAAAATGAAAGAGTCCCTATATTATACAAACTCTTTCAAAAAATCCAGAAGGAAGGAGTACTACCAAACACATTCTATGAAGCAAACATTACTCTAATACCAAAACCAAACAAAGATAACACAAAAAAAGAAAACTACAGACCAATCTTTGTAATGAACACTGATGCAAAAATATTTAAAAAAATCTTAGCCAACAGGATCCAACAATGCATCCAAAAGCTAATACACCACGACCAAGTGGGATTTATTCCAGGGACACAAGGATGGTTCAACATCCAAAAATCAATCAATGTAATCCAACACATCAACAAAAAGAAAAACAAAGACCATATGATCATATCAATAGATGCTGAGAAAGCATTTGACAAAGTGCAACATCCATTTATGATAAAAGCCCTTGAATTCCTTGGGATAGAAGGAACATACCTCAACATAATAAAATCCATATATCACAAACCCATGGCCAACATTATCCTCAATGGTGAGAAGCTGAAGGCCTTTCCACTAAGATCAGGAACAAGGAAAGGATGTCCACTCTCACCATTGCTTTTCAATATAATACTGGAAGTCCTCGTCAGAGCAGTAAGACAAGAGAAAGACATTCAAGGAATCCAGATAGGAAAAGAAGAAATTAAACTGTCACTGTTTGCAGACGATGCGATAATATATATACAAAACCCTAAAAACTCCATAGAAAAACTACTCAAAATTATAGACCAGTTCAGTAAAGTAGCAGGATACAAAATCAACACACAAAAATCAGTAGCTTTCCTATATGCAAACACCCAATCTGAAGAAGAAGAAATTAAGAAATCCATCCCCTTCAAAATTGAAACCAAAAAAATCAAATATCTGGGAATAAATCTAACAAAAGACGTAAAAAACTTATACAAAGAAAACTACAAAACAATGTTGAGAGAAATACAAGACGACACAAGGAAATGGAATGGCATCCCCTGCTCATGGATTGGAAGGATTAACATTATCAAAATGGCAATCCTCAAAAAGCAATTTACAGATTCAATGCTATTCCAATAAAAATCTCAATGACATTCTTCAAGGAAATAGATCAAATTCTGATGAAATTCATATGGAAACACAAAAAGCCCCGCATAGCTAAAGACCTCCTGACTAAAAAGAAAGAAAACGGAGGAATTACACTCCCTGATTTCAAACTATACTACAAAGCCGTAATAACTAAAACAGCATGGTATTGGAACAAAAACAGACACAAAGACCAATGGAACTGAATAGAATACCCAGAATTAAAGCCACATATCTATGAACACCTAATCTTTGACAAAGGAGCTAAGAAAATGCAGTGGAACAAGGACTGTCTATTCAATAAAAGGTGCTTGGAAAACTGGACAGCCACATTCAAAAAATGAAGCTAGACTACTGCCTCACATCCTGCAGAAAAATCAATGCAAAGTGGATAAAAGACCTAGATATAAGATCTGAAACCATAAAATTTATAGAAGAAAATATAGGCAAAACTCTACACGACATACATCTCAGCAAAATCTTGAAAGACACATCCCCCAAAGCGAAGGAAGTGAAGGACAAGATAAACAGGTGGGATTACATCAAAATAAAAAGCTTCTGCACAGCAAAAGAGACATTAACTAAAACTAACAGACACCCTACCAACTGGGAAAAGGTCTCTGCACACAATACATCCGATAAAGGACTGATAACAGATATTTACAAGGAACTCACACAACACAACAAAAACAAAGCTAACAATCCAGTCAAAAAATGGCAGAAGAGTTAAAAAGGCACTTCTCCAAAGAAGAAAAGCAAATAGCCAACAGATACATGAAAAAATGCTCAACATCACTTATAATCAAGGAAATGCAAATCAAAACCACTATGAGATACCACCTCACACCTGTGAGGATGGCACACATTAAAAATATAGGCAACAACAAATGCTGGAAAGGATGTGGAGTAAAAGGAACTTTTCTACATTGCTGGTGGGAATGTGAACTGGTCCAACCACTATGGAAAGCTGTATGGCGATTCCTCAAACTGCTAAACATGGAGCTTCCATACGACCTAGCAATACCACTTTTGGGAATCTACCCAAAAGACACAAAAACACTAATCCAAAATGATACATGCACCTGTATGTTCATTGTGGCACTGTTCACAATAGCAAAGGTACGGAAGCAACCCTAATGTCCAAAAATAGATGACTGGATCAAGAAGATGTGGTACATATACACAATGGAATACTATTCAGCATTCAAAGAAGATAAACACATGCAATTTGCAGCGACATGGCTGGAATTAGAGGGGATCATACTCCGCAAACAAGCCAGAAAGAAAGAGAAAAATATTGAATGGTTTCACTTATAACAGGACTATAGGGAAACCAAATAGGAGAGAGACACTTGGAAGGCTGGGAGGGAGGGGGAGGATAGGGGCACAAAATGGAGTAGAAAAGAACACAAGGGACCACGGAGATGGATCACGGGTGAATTGGTGGTGGTTTACCCAAGGGGTATACAAAATGTAAAAGATACAAATAACAATAAATAATATATATATATATATATATATATATATATATATATATATATATACACATATATATATAAAATTCCACCTCTACTGTCACATTGTGAACTATTATTCAGTGAAAACTCACAATTCTTATCTAAGTGATATTGTAATAAGCATTACGGAAATAATTAAAATTAGCTCTGCAATTTACTACTTATATAAACAGTGAAACTACCTATATATGTTTGTGTATGAAACATTTTGTGAATAAATTTATTTAACATTTTGTGAATAAACATTTTGTGAATAAATTTATTTAAATGCATTCATATTTGCCTATATAGCTACCATCAGTCACAATTATGCTAAAAAATCTAAGATCCCTGTCTAATGGTCTGTAAATGGAATTCTTAAAAAATGGCATGCAACATGAAACACTCACTGTGGAAGGATTGCAGAATATTGATTGTCCATTCATCTGTTAGTCTTCCTGTTTTTGTTATCTGGATGCATTTGAGCTGATTTAAAGATTCTCTTGATTCAATCCAACAAATGATATCTTCATTGTAAATAAAATCCACAGTATGAATTTCATTCCCATTGGCAGAGTTCAGAGTAGCCATTTTACTTCCATTAAGATAGAAAATCTCAATTGTTTCAGAATTTGCAATTAATAGCATAGGTGGGCTGTCTGTAGGTTCTAGGATACAAGAGAAAGAAGTGAATTCAGTAAAAGACAGTCACATCTTTTTTTTTTAATTTTACATTACTTATTAAAATTTACATCTGTTTGAATGCATCTTTAAATTTAAAAAAAAAACACTTGTAAATAGTCTTTACTAATAACCATGTAAATACTTCGCTGACTACTTCAGCTCACTTCTTTAAGAAAAACATAGTCCCCTGAGCATTTATATTCCTTATTTCCTAAGTCATGATGTTGTCTAAATGTGAGGCCAATGCTATTTACTTTCATTTTTGGTAAATACAGGAAGTGCTGTGAGTTGCTTTTTTGAGCAATGATGATGGATCTGGACTGACCTCTCCATACAGAATCACAGGCAAAGCTTGTGAGTAGGAACATATTTTTTTTTTAGGTAGATGTATGAGGTGAGAAATAGATTCTCTGGAGTGGAAAATGCAAAGCTCATAGGATTGTACAAAAAGCACCTGTGACCTTAGCCTCATTGGCTCCTTGACTGATCCCAAGACCCAAACAAACATTCCCTTAGTGACCAGCTCATGATTACTGAGCTACGTCCTTCTACATTCTTTCCCTATAGTAAGCAAGAAAAGGTTCTACAATAGAAATTATCCAATACTACTTTTTTTGAACAATGCATCTTAGCTTTTGTTAGGGTTGAGAAATTTTTAATGAAAATACAGACTTTAAATATCTTCTCATATTTAAAGGTAACATTAAAACCCCATGTAAAATTAGAGTTGAAACAGTTTACCTATTACATTATATTCTTAGTAATTTTTGTGCTTGTAAGAGAACAGGAAAAATTAGGAAATATTTCCTCTTTTTTCTGCCCCACATCAATATATCATTAAATCCCTGACTTATCAGGAATCCGACTACATCACAGTGACTGCTACTAACACCCTGCTCTAAGCTGTTAATATTTCCCAATGGACTTTTAATTAACAGATAGAAACTATCTGTTCCCATCCCCTCCTATTTAGTCTAATTTTGGACAATAGCCCAGATTATATTATTAAAAGGTTAAAGCAGATCAATCAGTCCTGTGTTCCTTTCATCACAGGACTCCCATTCCAATCAAAGGAAAAGTATAATGTTCTACAAAGACCTACCTGCCTTTTGTGTTCTCATAACCTATTTGACTTCATTTCCTTCATCTTTTTACTACTCGCAGTTATATTCATCTCACACTAGAAATGCCGCTCTCCTTACTGTATCTTGAATAAGTTAGGCATTCAGCTGTATCAGAAGCTCTTCCTCCTTCCTGAAATTATGATCCCCCAAATATCAGAATGCCAATTTACTTACCTCCTTTTGGATATTTGATTTTCAGTTTTGTGTGAGGACTTTTCTTACCACTTTATCTTATGAAAAATGAAAGTCCCTACATTCTTTACATAACTTTCCTATTATTTTTACTTATTAGCACCAAAATTTTTACATGTTTTATTTAATTTTCCAATCAGTTATTTTCTACTTCTGCTATATCTCTAACATCTAGGGAAAAAAAAACCTGGAACCTAGTGACAGTTCAATGTAAGGTTTTTTTGAGTAAGTGAAAAGGACGTGCGATGTCTTAGTGGCGCTCTTGAGAAATATTCTGTTAAGAATTATAATACAGTTTGGTTTTCTTAACCTATGAACAGAATCTAGAGAAAGACTGGCTATTCAGAAAATTTCATAAACATAGTTTGACTACTTACCAAGAACTGCTACTGAAACATAAGACTAAGCAAATACATATGCTATGACTAAGACAATTAAATAAGTCTAAAGTTTTAAATGTACTACTAGGATCTTTACCATTTCTGTTGGGATTACCAGTGAAGATAAATTTGGGTTTTTCCCTCACTGGTTTAAAATGTGAATACTAAAATCCACTCTAAGGCCTTCTGTGAGTATTTGCATTTTTATTCCCTAAGAAATGCACTGAACAAAGTCATAGGCTTTCAGTCTGATTTCAGAGAGTAACTACAAGTTTTTAACTGAGTAAATACAATAAAACAAACTAAAATTTATTATTATAAGATAGTAAAACTAATCAGTTCAGGGGTTTCTTCCCATTGAATAAAACAGATATGTTCTACACTGCTTAAAACAACAACAAAAAGCAGACTCAAAATTTGAGATAATTTCCACAACAAAGATCTCTTTCAGAATCTTTTCAGCTTAACATAATTTTGTTAAGTGATCACATCTGAGTCTATTTCGCCAGCTGGCTTCTCTCCTAAGACCTTAGTCATCTTTAATCATATAATGCTTACTCCCGCCACTCCCTATTTTGCTGGTCCAGACTTGTTCTCTTTTCTACAGTTCTACACTACTAGCATCATAGATTTCTCAGGTTATGGAGGGTTATTAGATGTCTGCATTATTAGTTTAACACATATGTGCCAACATTAATGTTGGTGATTACTGTCTTCATTTGACACAGAAATGACCTTTAGTGAAACTGCCTCTCACTCGAAATTGGAAGTTTCTTTGCTGTCAAGCTTTATGAGAAGTCCAGATGTAGACAATAATTTCTTAACTGAATATTAGCAGTAAATTTAAGTATGTCATAAACATTCTTTGAGAGAGGCTGGGATATGAAAGAGCACTAAGTCCCCTGAGACTGAAATAAATATGTGTTAATGGTCAACACAGGCACAACTTACTTGACAAAACTGACAACCTATTAGATTTTTCCAACTGCTTTTGAGTAAATCAGTTATTTTAATACCAAAAAAAACAAAAAAAATCAACCACTGATCTTAAAGCTTCAATAAAAAGAAAACCAATAAAGAAAAAGCCAGATGTTTCAAAATTTGACATGGTTTGATTTAATAATGTTGTCTTTAAAAGTTTGAATGACATCCTGAATAAAGGCCACTTAGAATGTTAACTGTAATGTGCTGTATTGAAGTAATTAATATTCATGTGTCTCTGTTAATGACTAGCTATGGTTTCCCTCTTTAGACAAATAAATGTAAGTCCAAGTACGGGTTTGGGAGACCAGTGAAAAACAGGCTAAGCAAAATCATCAGAGGCTAAGCATACAAATCCTTTTTTTTTTTTCCCCCACTTCATGATGCTGGCAAAGTTAATCTGTGTCTACCTGCCTTGTCTGATTTCTTGTGTGCATCATTACCTTGAGTTCTCACAAGCCAATTAAAGAACACCATTAGCTTGGCTAATGGGTCTAAAATCTGACCAGAATAAATGTGGTGCTCTTATCAGATGTCATCTTTGAATCAGTGGACAGTTTCCCCAAAGGAAAGTTGGTGAATGCATTAGACAACTAAAATCAAAGGGATCCTTACATGATAACTTAATGAAATGTAATAAGCATTAATTTTCCACATAGAACATATTGAAGATATTAAAAAACAAGAAAGTACTTAGTCAATCTTCTAACATAGAGTACCAATATTTATGTTGAATAAAGCTCTACGACAGGCTGTCAATTCAGTCAAGCTAGAGGAGGAAAACTCTAGCTTCATCATTCTCTACATATCAACAGTATAAGAAACATTTTTTTTCTCTCCCCAAAACAGTGTGTATGTGTTATGTATGATCAGAAAGTGACTTCCCATCTCATATGCATTATATTAATCAATGCCAAAAGTACTGAAGATTAGAAAGCTGTAAATTAAAAAGAGAAACTTGGAAACTCTAAAAGCTCATTTGAATAGATTCATAAAAAATACCTATTTAAATTCCAAGTCATTAAATCACATACTTTCAAACATATGCTCTCATAGTCAAGAAAATATTAAAGTGTATTTCTGTAATTATAATACTATGATTTTGACATAGTTGTTCCTAAAACAATGCTTTCAGAGGAAATAACTTATTTTTAACACTTTGTGTGCCGGCTATTTTCTGTGCCATTGCATGAATGGTATAAACATTCAATAAAACACACACAGCTCCTGAACTACTGGATATATTTTAATGAAATTTTAAATGCATAGAGATTAAAGCTTCTAGACTGAGTACGATCAAAGAAATACCTCCTAACAGTTCCAAATAAACCCACCGTGGTGTGAAAAACCAGAGACTAGATGAACACGTAAATACGTGAATATGTGAGTGGACCACAAAGTGTTAAGTTAAATAACTGCTATTTTTTTAAAGATTTATTTATTTATTTATGCATACAAGCTGGGGTACAGGCCAGAGGCACGTGCGGTGAGCGGGTTCACCACAGACTGTTGGGGAGCAGAACAGGCAGATTGACAGAAATACACCGCTGAGGGGAGCAGTGGGGGAGGCAGGAGAGGTCTGCCGCTCCTTGTGGGAATCTCCCTGGCCAGGTGTCCAGCTCACGTTGCCACCACCGACAGCTCCGCAGCACAGTGCCTAACCGCTGCACCACCAGGGAGGCCCTAAATAACTTACTCTTAAGGATACTTTTAAATCCCCTATCCTTCCATTCAATCCTAAGAATATCAACTAAACTTATAAGTGATTGTAATTATGAATTCAGATGTTTAAATGTATGTAAGCCTAATAAGCATATGTATATAATAAATGCATATGTGCATGTAGGCATATATAAATATATATTATCTAATTACACCATGTTGTTTTTCCCTAACTAATTATACAATTTTGAGCAATTCTATCCATGGAATGAGGTTTTATTAGGTGCACCTCCATATTTCTTGAGTCGGAGTTTATTTTTTTAAAGATTTATTTATTTATATATACAAGCTAGGGTTTGGGCCATAGATGTGTGTGTTGGGGTGGGGGGGAGGGTGAGAGGATTCACCAGAAACAGAGTGGAGAGCAGAACAGGCAGATCCACTGAAATACACTGCTGAGGGGAGCAGCAGGCAAGGCAGGAGAGGTCTGCTGTGCCATGTGGGAAGCTCCCTGGCTGGGAATCGAACTACTGTTGCAGTGGTTCTGGATAGCTTCATAGTGCTGCGACTTAACCATTGCACCATTAGGGAAGCCTCTCAACGTTTAAAAACAACAACAACAAAAACAATCTCAGGTTCAACTGGATAAAAAGTTAAATATGGAAGTGAATGTAAATTATATATGATAGAGTAATAATTCCACCCTTTCCTGAATGTCTTGTAGTTGTAATCATGCAACATGTAGTCTTTTCAGATTGGCTTCTTTCACTTAGTATTATGCATTTAAATTTCTTCCTTCCTGTATTTTCATGGCTTAATAGGTCATCTCATATGAGCACGGAACAATACTATGGAGACAGTAAAAATATCAGTGGTTGCTAGGGATTGGGGGGAAGTAAAAAAGTGAGGGAAGAGAGGATTTTTAGCACAATGCAATTCTCTGTACACTACAATGGTGAATAAATTTCATTATAATTTGTCTAAACCCAAAGAATATACAACACCGAGAGTGAACATTAATATAAACTACGGACTTTGGGAATTAGTGATATTGATGTGAATGTATGCTCATCAATTATAACAAATGCACCACGCTGGGGCAGGATGTTGATAGTAGATAAAGCTATCATGTGTGTGGCCAAAGGGGTCATATGAGAACTCTCTGTAGTTTCTGTTTAGTTTTTCTGTAAATAAAATTGCTCTAAAAATAAAGTCTATAAAAAAAAAAGATAAAGACTAAAAGCATGAAAAAGAAAAAGATGTTATCTATAAATGTATTTTTCCAACTGAAATGAACATAAATTGAAAGAAGCACTTTAAAGTTTTGTTTTTAATTGATCACATGCAATTTATATAAAATTTTTAAAAATAAGAAAAAATGGGCATGGGGTTAGATGTGAGAAGTTAGAATACTAATGACTTGTATTCAAAAAGCATACAAATCCCTATAAGAAGTGAACCATTATTTGAAATAAAATGAATAACAATCTGTGCAAACAGACTAAATTTTTACATTATTTCTAAAATTACTCAAAGAAGATTTTGAATGTGAAATATTAAGAGAGCATTATCTAATTTTAAAAAAGAGAGAAAAAGCATATTCAAATAATGTTATAAAGTCAATCAAACTAAACTAAAACTGTGAAGTTAATATAAATGAACAAAAAGACTGAAATATCTTATTTTCTTTTCTAAAACATATATGCCTTAATTTGTTTCTCCCTGTATTCTTAATGAGTCTTTTAATGAAACATTTCTTTACTGAACTGAATGATAGTTAGAATAAAGTTATATTAAGCCACATGAACAAAGAATCTGTTTTATCACATTTTATGAAAAAGATATATGTGAATCAAATGCGTAAATACAAAATGCATTAATGCTAAGCTAAGCTAGAAATATGTAGATTTATATATGCTATAATTTATCTTAACACTGCCTTTATTGTCACAATGTGTTTATGAAGACTATTATTTGATTGAGTGTCTGAATACAGCTTATCTATTTTACACCTTACATACATTACTATATTTCTTAGTACCTATAATCTATAAGGCATTAAACTAGGATCAGAAGGAGGTCAGTAAGAGAGTGTTCCTTCAAGAAAGATTATCTAGTAGAAAAGCTAAGTAATAGATATAAAGGTCTTTATTTTTCTATCAGATTTGTACTGTTCTAAAATACGTATTGGGATAATTGAGTTTCAAAGAATAATTAGTTATAATATGAATATATGTGTCCACCTCAAAATGAATATATTGAAACCCTAATCCCCAAAGTGACAGTATTAGGAAGGAAAAGGGACTCTAGGATGAGCTTAAGACACTAGGGTAGCACCCTCATATATGACATTAGAATCTCATAAAATAAAAAGTTTAATTGTGCTCTCTGATCATTTCTGCCATAGGAGGATTTAATACATCTACAACCTGGAGCAAAGTTTTCTCCTGACAATGTTGGCACCCTAATTTTGGATTCTCAGGCTGCAGAAATGTGAAAATTAATTTCGTTGTTCATATGGTATTTTGTTATAGGAGCCCAACCACACTAAGACACACCTGTTTAATGGAGTCAAAAGTTCCTTACTCTCAACATTACCTTAATAGACGAACAAGAATTATACATAGAGTGATGAATAAAAGGAATGTCAGATTGAACACACAACTTTGACAAAAGCACACAATTTTCTGGAGGGCAGAACATGTAACAGTAGTGGAAGTTAATTCATTATAATAACAGTGGCTAGCCATTTCGAGCATATTTAGGAGCCAGGTGCTATAATACATGCTTTACATTTATTATTTATTTTATACTCACAGCAGCTCTATGAATCAGTAGCTAATATCATCCACTTTTACTAGATAAGAAAACTAAGGGATACAGAATTTAAATTGCTTGATTAGGATCATATAGCTACTATATGGAAAGAAATAGATTTAAACTCATACAGCTGATAGTAACTGAAAAAGTGGTTGAAGAAAAATTACACAAGTCTTAATATGTAAAGATAATAAACTTAAATTTAATTTGGGATGTAATAGGAAATCAGCATAAAATTAGGGTATTACATAATCAACACTGCCTTAAGAGCAAGTTAGGAATGACATACAGTAATTCTATATGGATGAGTAGAACCTAGTGGGACGGACACATTTTCCATTTAACTTTTTAAATTGTCTTTTTTTATTTTTATAAAATAATTGTGGCATAATTCATGTCAGATGGGAAAGTAACACACAAATGTCTTATTTACACACTGATGAGGTGGTAGTAGTCCAGACAGATTGGAAAGAAGGTAAACAAACGAAAAGATGATCTTTGTCCCTGTTTAGACTGATGCCACACAGAATGAAAAAAGACCATTTCTATTGGAATCAAAAGTCATTAAAAGAAATGTAAGCCCCAGAGGTTTCTCAGTGGTTCAGGAAAACACTGTGTCCTGCTATGTAAATAGAGAAGATATCAATCTAAGTTTTCAACATAAAAACAGTAACTCAAAATTACATATAAGAAAACACTTGTGGACATCATCATTGGATAGTTCAACTATTGAATACAAAAATAGTATTTTAATTTCTCAGAACATAGGTAATAAGAAACTAAAATAAGCAATATTCAGTTTTTTCAGTAGAAATGGTTTGGTGTAATGAAGCAGAAGTTTTAAATTGTAGTAACTTTTATGTAGACAATGATGGAGATGAAGTAAAGACTGGAAATTTCAGTTTGGGCTATAGAGAGAACAAAGTGTTATTAAAAGAAATAGTAAAGAAAGAAAACAGGCTTAAGGATGATAAATTTAGCATTGGCACATTAGTCACAGTCACATTCTCTAATCTTACTTTTGACATTGTGAAAACCCACTTACACAAAACTACTGATCAACCTGAATTTAACCACAGAAATTAAAACAATTTACTCTTCAGACAAGTGAAAAACTGGTACCTTCATTTATAGGATATTCCAATTTGAAATGGGGGTGAGTGAGAATAAGCTATTTCTCAGAATTAAGATAATTATAAAAAGAATGAACGTCAATAAAATTATGGTAAAGAAATTGGGGCAGGGAGGGGGAACTTCTTATTGTTTAAAGTAGCAACTCTTATGGTTTCTCTGTTTCTTAAAGAGCTGGTTCTAGAGAAAAAGGAACTGTTCCCTATTTTCTGTAAGGCATTACTTGGCATATGGTAAATGTTCAATATATGAATGAAGCATAGAGGAATGTTTGAGTACAGAATCCTCAATGTTTTTTAAAGAGTTAAGAATTATAGTGTAAGCTAAAATTAAATAAATAATGCACGGTGACTGTAATCAGAAAAATGAAATAAATTAATCATTGCGATCAGTAAATTTTAGTTTATAATTTATTCAAAGTTTAGTTTTTTGAATGAATATTAAAAGTATCAGACAGTCCAGTCAATTCGCATTAGTTATTGAGAGGTGGCCAACGACAATTTTAAATCACCTAGTCACCTTTCTAATTGTATCAGCTGGAACTGAGTTAGCTATAGGGATATATTTTTACTAATTCAGATATATGTCCCTCTCTATATGATCAATTGTAATGACTGAGTTTAAAATGTCATAGATATTGGCTTATTTAAAAATTACCTTTAAATAACTCCCACTCATAAAACTGTTCCTGTTTGTAAACATGGATCCTTAAAAAGCCATATTTAATTTAGCTTCTAAAAAGAAAATACTGCCTGATATTTGCATATTTATTTATTCATTGAACAAATATTTATTGAGCATGTCTAGTCTCTGCCTGATACTGTTTTAGATCCTAGAGATATAGCAGCTAACAAAATTAATAAAATTCCAGTTTCACTGAGCTTATATTTTAGTGGGGTAAAGAGGCAATAAGCAAACACTATTTAATTTTGTTTGGCAGTGATAAATTCTAGGAAGAAAGGTAAAACATTGGTAGTAATGGAGATGCTAGCTGATGCTTAGAACAATCAATTTAGAATATACTTAACATTTTGAACAAAGGATTTGAAAAAGAGAATGAAATCAGGGATGACTCCCAGAATTTGGCCTCAATAATTGGGTCAACAGGTGTGACATTTGCAAAAATTGCCAATGATGGACAAAGCAATACTAGGGGAGAAAATCAAGAGTTTGGGACATATAGACTTTGATATTTCTATTAAATTTCCAAAGGTGATTCTGAGTTGGATCTCAATAAGCCACATGTGTCTAGTATTCAATAGAAAAGCCAGGACAAGTGATAAAAATTTATCTGTCTCATTCTCCA
Source organism: Scalopus aquaticus (assembly GCA_004024925.1). Taxonomy (NCBI): domain Eukaryota; kingdom Metazoa; phylum Chordata; class Mammalia; order Eulipotyphla; family Talpidae; genus Scalopus; species Scalopus aquaticus. The sequence goes on from PVIJ01001751.1 coordinate 84,299, forward strand.
GATTTTTTATAAATCCATGCAAAAGGGTGTGTTTTTAGGGTATTGATCTAGGAAGAGAGCACTTAGGAAATCAATATAAAAAGAAAGGAATCCAAAGAACTGAACACTAAGTTATAAAAAAAAAAAAATAAAGGCAAAAATTAGGATACTACTGCAAAAAAAAAACGGAAAAAATGCATGATAGGACAAGAGGAAAACTCCAGGAATATGCCATTTTAATTTGGAGTATGTTCAAGGAGAAGCCAAGGATTACCCCTATGCTAAGAACTGACAGTTGAGTAATTAGGCCTCAGGAGGTCACTGATAACCTTTATTGTAGAGGTGTAAATAAGTGATAAGAATTTAAGACTCACTGAAGTGGGTTCCAGAGAGAAGGGGAGGGAGGGCAAAAGAGACTATCCTGCAAGTTTTTCTATAAGGGGGGAAAAAAATGAAGTGGTACGTGTAAAGGAATAAAGGTTTAAAGGAGTTTGTAGCATCTTTACAACATATCTATGCACTGAGGGGGATATTCCAGGAGAAAAGAAAATATTAATGAATCAAAGAATAAGAATGTAACTGTATGAAGTCTGATCTTTGAACAGGTGAGAGAAGATTGGATTGATGTGCAAATGCAGGGGCTGGCCTTAGGCTAAAAGTCAGTGTGTTTATTGATTAAAATCACAGAGAGCAAAGTGATTAATTCTAGATTCAGGTAGATTGGTAGGTTTAATGGAATTCAGAGTGAGATCATTCTCTCTTGATTAACTCTATTTTTTTTTATAAATAGATCTCAAGATTATCAACTTAGAAGGAGAAAGGAAAAAGGAGGTAAATATAAAAATTCATTATCTAGAAGTGCAGGAAAGGAAAGGTCATTTAATATATTTCATTGTTTTCTGACAGGGCTGTCAAAGAATGCAAATATGCAACCTATATATTTACGATCACTGTTTTTTACACTGCTATTAAAATGACAGATTATTTTTAAGTACTCAGTGGCGATTATATACCAAACTTCTAGTTGCTTTACTAGATATATTCTTTGAAACTTGACAGTATGTTGCTCTAAAATTATGATATAATTCATCTAATAATCTGGCAAGTACCATCTTTCATGGAAAGCACATTTGGATGCTGTGAATCCTAGTGAGCATTTCTTCTAAGAAATGCTCAAACATATTTTTTTTTAATTCATTTTTTATTTATACATACAAGCTGGGGTACAGGCCAGAGGCATGGGGTGGCGAGAGGGTCCACCAGAGACGGAGCGGGCAGCAGAACAGGCAGATCAGAAATACACTGCTGAGGGGAGCAGCGGGCGAGGCAGGAGAGGTCTGCCACACCATGTGGGATTCTCCCCGGCTGGGCGTCGAACTCGCGTCGCCGCTGCCGACAGCTCCACAGCGCAGCGCCCAACCGCTGCGCCACTGGGGAGGCCCCTGCTCAAACATATTTAAAAGTGAAATTAATATAATGGAATTCTCTTCTCAAAACTGAAATGACTCTAAGAGTCTTGATTAGAAAGAATACACAGAATATTAGTCATCAAGTCAAGGGCATATATGGACTTTATGGAAGGAGTGTTCAAGAGGCATTCTCTAAATGCTATTATACTCCCACATTTTTTCAGTCCCTGTTGATTGCAATTGATACAGGGGGCATTGTGAAGGCTCGCTGAATGGGAAAACACACACACACACACACACACACACACACACAAAAAAAATAAATAAATAAATAAATAAATAAAGGATAACATATTTTTCTTTTTCTCAGGTTGTAAGTTTTTCTTTTCCCTGAGGATTTCTATAAGTAGATACTTATCCTAAAAAAAGCAACTTAACTGATATCTGTGTATATCCTTAGCTCATCTAATAAACCACTGTGATTTCTATGAATTTAAATATGCTTCATTTCTTTTCATTTTATTTTATTTGTATAATTTTTAGAGGAAGAAAGGGAGTTAATTGCAGAGCCTGATATGATCTATCACACATTCTTAAATTGAGAATTAATATTTCAAAAGCTATTCTGCAAAAAATTTAATAGCTTGATTGAAATCTATATCTACACAATGCACCATTTATTAGAAGTCTATCAATAGTCAAATCTAGAATTCATAAATGTAGTCACATAATTCTTCACACACAAAGAAAGACATTCTCAACTAGATTGAACTTATGATGTAAATAGTAAAAGGAATGGAAGATGTACATTTTTTTTTTCTATGTCTGATATTTTCTTAGGCTACGGGTAAATGAAAGGTGTCTTGACACTTAAGACGACGTGGTTACATTTTCTTCTCAATCTTGCAGTTTTGTTGCTGGGAAAAAAAGATTAATGATGTCAAGAAAAGTGCTAGACAGTGAAAGTGATGTCCTCTAGCAACAAAATAAAAAACAAAACCCCCCAAATTTTAAAAGCACACATAGAATATTCATGAGGATTTTCACACCTCAATACTGACATACTCATTAACAACGTTTGAGTATGAAAAAAAAAAAAAAAGCAGCGTGATGTTTAATTTGGATAATGGAAAATCCACCTGAAATTCTTTCTCTGTCCTTTGAAGGAATGCTATTTCCAACTGAGAGAAGGATCAAAGAAGATATAAGGCAGGAATATTAAAAAAAATAGAGAAATGTGTTCACTGGCCAGGTCATAGTTTCAAAGCCAGTCTATTTCATTAGGATAGAGGCTTAGGCAATGCTCCTGACCGTGGGTAAGATAACTTGTTCTCCAGCTATGTATGCATAACAAGCCTACTAGGATTACTTGCTTATATGAAGCGAGCCTTAATGGAGAGATTATATTTATGGAAATTGTGTACTGCTCCCCAAACCACTCTTTAATGTCAATACTCCAGAAAAGGCAGCATTGGCCCTAAGTAACAGTATAAAACTGGGAAAATATCCCATTCTACTTTAAGTCTCTTGCAGCCTTTATGCTTTCCTTCACTTATTTTCAACATGCCAATACTCTTATTCTGCTCCTTGAATGTTCAGGAAATTGCTAAAGCACCCAACAAATATTTACCAAGCTCATGCACTGTTTCAGGCACTGAGCCTGGAACTGCTGACAGGAGTGTTCATAATTTCCTCCATAAATGTACACAGAGTAAAGAACAAATCTGAATTTCTATGCTAAGGTTGGTCTACTAACTCAGAACTTCTAACATACCATCATGCCATCAAGTGCTATTAACAGTTATGCCTCAATAAAATGACAAATTAACGAAGGAACTAGATCTTTGGACTACCTAAAAATAGTGAATCTTCACATGTCAGAAACTAATGACATTTCATTCCACAGGAAGACATTCTTAGCCAGAATGGTATACTGAAACAGATTTAGTTCACGGGTCCTGTAAGTTAACAAGGTTAGCAATACTTAATATGTTATCCTTTGTAAGAACACATATTTTAATATGGGGTATTTCTTTTAAAGAGAACAGACAAAGGCAAGGCAATTACATAACTAAAGTCAAAGCATTTTAATAACTGAATTCCAATAGTTGCAAGTGGTTGATTAGAAGTCGAACTCTGAGCAGCAAACACTTCCCTCACTATACGGGCACCTGCCTATTCTCTGGAAAAGCAGAACTAGATCTGGCAGAGTCATGCTTTATTTTTTCATTTTTCAAAAGGTAATCTTAAATTACACATTAGTAGATGCCACAAGGATTGGAAGTTAGAACTAGGAACCATAGGATTTTTTTTTTCTCTTTTTAAGAATTGCAACAAAGAAAACAGTAAGTGGCATGAAAAACATTCCCAAACACTGTCTAGAAGTATGCTTCCCTGGACAGGATTATGATTTGTATTTCTTATAACTAAGAGCTCCATAGCTTTAATAGTTTCTCCCAATCCCTTAGCCCCAATCCCAACCAATGAACAATAAAGCATAAATTGCACTCTTTCCCAGGGCACCGTTTGGCACAGTCTGTTCTGATGAGCATAAAATTATTGTGTTTTATTCTACTACTGCCATAGTGCAATTAGTAGAGCCCTACTGGTTGTGTAGAAGTGTATGCTGGCATGAAAGCCTATATTCACCAAGTGGTTAGGACACTGAGAAGTACAACTTAAAGAGCATGAATTTATCAGGAGTAAAACTCACATTTCATAAGTTAAATACCATTGGCTACTACTTTCACTCTTACAGATTGTGCAGTAAATCTGATTTCAACCCTGAGTGCCCACATACAAGATATGTCTCTACGTCAGCATCAGTCTAAATCAGTTGATGGAAAATAAGTAAAAAAAAACCCACAGAACTTCATTTTTAGATTTGACAACTTATTACTAGAACTCATTTCAAAATAATGTAAAGATATAAGGACGCGTTACTGAATACCTCTAGATGTTTTGATAGTTATTTTTAAAATATTGTTTTTCAAATGACAAATCTTAACATTCAGATCAAAAATCACTAGCTTTTAATGTGTGTCCCATTCCAAAGTGGTAAATATGCCAGCATGACTTTTCTATTTTAGTATGTCCCCTACATAATATTCTGAAATATATATATATTTAAATTAGATTTTTTAATGTAAATTCTAGACTTTTTTTTACTTTGGGGAATTACTTATTTTGATGTCAAACATATACTTGCACTAGATTAACTTTGAAGTTCCTTCCAACTCTGAAACTACTGATTATTACAGAACAAAGGTCGATGTTACTAAGTATAAAAAAAGAGTATGTCAATATTACATGAATTAATAAAAAAATGAAATGGTCTCCTGTCTAATATTAATTTCTCCCCATCTGCCACTGTGCCTAAAATCTTCTACCACCATTAGAGTTATTTCTTAAATGTGCTCTTAAGGTTAAGAACTATACTTGGATTCAGACATTATATTACAAAGGGGAATAATCAATTAACTGAAATTAATTTACTAATTTCTATCAACTGTCACACCAAAAATAAGATCCCACAGGCAAGCCTTGGTGTAAATAGTTGGGAAGGGACCATAATATTATTATGTGCCTAGCTACTTCATCACCTTGATAAGCAGCTGCCCTGATGATTGACTATGCCTCTCTCTGCAGTCACATAAAGGCTACATCTCAACTTTTGTTTCCCCACTGATCATCTTGTATGGGCTTTGCAGAATGCTTCTCTTAGGTCTAAATTTACCTCTCCACTTCATTCTTCAGCTTGATATTTTTATATCATTCTTTCACTCTAAAACCTAGAGATCTATTACACACATCTACTTTAATGGGCTCACCCGTTTGAGAGTCCTGGAACTCTGACTTGACTCAGAGAAAAGGCAGGTCTTTACTAGAGTTTACAAAGAGAATTGCAGAGGAAGAACTAAGGGGTCAGTCTATTAGCCAGATAAGTAAAAAGAGGAATGATCAAGTCTTAAGATAGGTGCAATATAATTTATAACTTTTTTTTCACCTTTCAGACATAGTGACACTACAGTATAATAAAATTGCCACAAAAATATTAAAACTTAAACTGAATGGAATTTAGCTTGTAACTAAAGGTAAAATGTGCAATAGTTTCTTTTTTATAACTATGAGAAAACTAAATAAAATGGGTGATTTTCCTTTTGACTTGTACAAATACATTAGTTCAAATATCCATGTGATCTTTTGAACAAGTCAACACGCTATCAACTTCTACCCATTTATTAGCAGCTATTTTTCCTAAACATACAAACCTAGCAAATTCCACTGAAACTGTACTTATCAAACTCTGTAGGCCAACACTGTCACTAATTCAATGATTTAAATGTGATCATCAATTCTAGAGTCTCCCAATCTCCTTGCTATAACTTTACATCAACATGTGACTTCCCTCTCTGGTTACACTGTTACTGTCAGATACCCACTCCACATAGAAAGAGAGGAAACACCTCATAGAAAGAGGAAACACATCTTTGTATAGGGCTTATTACATTACACTCTCCCTGTGTATCTACAGGAATACTGTGTGGATCAATAGAAACAGCAAAGAACAAGCCTTCTACTTCTTTAGTCCATCAATATTTTAAATCAGAACTCTCAGTGGTGGGAAAAAGAAGAAAATATAACCTGACTTGATTTTCTCAAGGATTGGACTGGAAAATAAAGAGGGCTTCATAAACCAAATCAGAAAGTCAAAGAAGCAAACAAAGAAATAAAAGAGTATTTCTTGCTTTGTGATTTCATACACAAATACATTTTGTAAACCCAATATTTCAGGGAATTCATAGAAATTATAGCATGAGATTTATTGTTAAGGAAGATAGCAGTAGCAGTTTGCTAAATGAATCCACTGCTGTCTCAATCTAGCTTCAAAAATGACAATCCCATCCCATGTACAATTTTCAATTGGTAATCAATTGAGAGGGGCACTCATTAATTTGTTTTTACATCATAATTCAAAAATAGATGAAATGGAGCCAGATTTTCTAAAAGTAAGAGGTCAGTTAGACTAGCATGTATAATATCTCCCTATAAATTTCCCACACACAAATTAGTATCATATTATAGTTACTAGGACATTGGTATTTCATTAGCAAATTGACACTTCCTGAGTGTCTACTGGATGCTGAGTATTGGTATAAAACCACAGGCTTTAATTGCGGATAAGAGGTAAAAATATGTTTGAAACATGAAATTCAAATATTTAAGAGTAGAACACCAATTTCACCAATTTTAATTAGAAAGAAAAGTTATTTGCACAGGGAAGCGAACTCTCGGGAGTTCTAGGGGAAGGAATCTTTCCCACTCGCGCTGATACTGGGTGAGTTCCCCGACAGGAGTTAAGCCACTTGGAGAAAGTTACACCCCCGGGTGCATGCTCCAGGGGTTCCCAGGGACCAAGGAGAGCCCGGATTGATCGACCACCTCCACACACTGCCGCCATCGCCGGCTGAGCCCCCAGGCTTGCATGGGGAAGTGAACTCTCGGGCGCTCTAGGGGAAGGAACCATCCCCACTTGTGTGCCCCATATGATACCGGCTGAGTCCCCGGACAGTAGTTAAGCCACTGGGAGAAAGTTACACCCTCGGGTGCATGCTCCAGGGGTTCCCAGGGTCTGAGGAGAGCCCAGATTGATCAACCGCCTCCACACACTGCTGCCATCAACAGCTGAGACACCAGGTCTGCTGGGGAAGCAAACTCTCAGGCACAAGGAACCGTCGGCACTCCATTTGTACCTGGTGAGTTCCTGGATGGGAGATTAGCCACCAAGAACAAGTTACACCCTCAGGCGACTGTGCTGGGGTTTCAAGGGACTGAGGATAATCTGGATTGATTGACCACCCCCAATCCACTGCCACCACCTCAGGCTGGGCCCCCAAGTCTGCCCCGGAAACAGATTCCCAAGCATCCAAGGGAAAGGTCCAACACACATCATCCAATCCAACTGAGAGAGCATGAGTGCCATGCCAGGAGGATAGCCTTCACAGAGCAAGTTAAGCCCCCGGCCTCTGGCCTCGGGTTTTGGGACCTGATCCTAGCATGCACTGGAGTAGGCCTCAAGCCTACACCACCACCTCCATCACCACTGCCAACACTGGCTCTGAGCAGTAGCACTTGCAGTTGCAGTAGAGGAAAATACTATTGTTGCCCACTGAAACTGAAAAAGTGAGTCCTGTTTGGGTAAGATAGACTGCACGGAGCTAGGGCAGACTGGCCACAGCCCTCAGTGCTAGGATTCTCTGAACTGAGTAGAGCTGGCACTGAGACTACCAACCATCACAATCCCTGGTAAAGCACAGCCTCTACACCACTGTTGGAGCTGGGTACCACACAACCATCTTCTGGACCTTTGGAGTTAAAACAGAGGAAGAGGATGTCTAGAGACAACATACCCACAACATCACTACCCAGTGGTGGTTTGGCCTAACAGGACCGGAATTGATCAGACCATCAGCCCTCGACATCCAGGGAGGAGTACCCCAAAGAGATGCCTACCAGTACCAGTGCCACAATTTCCCAACAATTACAACAAATCAGAAGACAAACAGGGAGAAAGAGAAATACGAATAACCAAGCAAGCCCTCAGGGGAAGGACACCACACAAAAAGAAAATCAAGCATCAGGACTCAACAATAACGACATGGAAGAGCTCTGCCTCTCAGAGAATTTAAAATCATGATACTTAAAGAAAAAAATGAAATGAAAAAAATAATTAATGATCTGAAGAATGAAACCAAGACCCTAAAGAAGGAGAATAAGAGTTTAATAGAAGAATTAAAGAACACTGGGAAAAGCAATGAAAGCAGAATTGATCATATGGAAGAGAGTATCAGCAATCTTGAAGATTCAAATAATAAAAAAAAAAAAATCAAAAAGAAAAGGAAACAGAAGCATGAAGGGAAAAAAATGAAAAAAAAAAAAAAACTATTCGAGAACTATCTGACACCATGAAGAAAGGAAATATAAGAGTTATAGGAATCCCAGAAGGAGACAAGAGGGTCAAAGGAGCAGAGAAAACATTTAAGGAGGTGATAGAAGAAAACTTTCCAGTATGAAAATAGACATAGAAGAAGCAAAAAGAACTCCAAATTACCGTGATGTTAAAAGAACTACACCTAGGCATATGATAGTAAAACTCACACAAGTACAGGATAAGGAAAAATATTGACGCAGACAAGGGGGAGAAAACAAATAACTTATAAAGGAAAACCAATCAGGATGACATTAGACTTATCTGAAGAAACGATACAGAAGAACAGAATGGAGGAACATATTCAACAAACTCCAAGATGATAAATGCCAACCAAAAATACTTTACCCTGCAAAGATCTCTTTCCCCTATGAAGAAAGCATAAGGACCTCCCCAGAAAAACAGACTTCAGAATTTTGTCATGACTAAAACCCCACTCCAAAAAAATATTACAAGAATTCCTAAAGCTGAAACCAACAGAGGAATGAAAAAGAGATCAGAATAAAACAAGAAATAAAAACAAAAAAGATAAATAGAATGGCAAATATAGATGCCAATGTATCAATATTAACTATAAATGTAAATGGACTAAACTCATCAATAAAAAGGCACAGAGTAGCAAGATGGATCAAAAAACAGAACCCAACCTTCTGCTGTCTACAGGAAACACATTTAACTATAAAATATAAACACAGATTGAAAGTGAAAGGCTGGAAAACAATCCTACAAGCAAATGGACCAAAAAAGAAGGCAGGGACATCTGTACTTACATCAGATAAAATAGACTTCAAACCAAAAAAGGTTAAAAGAGACAAAGATGGTCACTACAGCATGATAAAGGGGACAATTCAGCAGGATGATATAACCCTCATCACCATATACTCCCCAAATGAAGGAGCACCAAAATATATAAGAGAATTATTATCAACCCTGAAAAAAGACATCAGAGAAAATACATATATAGTAGGAGATCTCAACACCCCAACTCTCACCAATGGACAGATCAACAAGACAAAAAATAAACAAGGACACTAAACCTCTAAATAAGGACCTAGACCACATGGGCCTAACAGACATCTGTAGGGCACCACATCCCCCAAAATATGAATACACATTTTTCTCAAGTGCACACAGATAGTACTCCAAGATTGATCACATACTAGGTCACAAAACAAACCTCAACAGATACACTAAGATCAAAATCATACCTACTATCTTCTCTGATCATAAAGCAATCAAATTAGAAATAAACCATGAAAAGAAAAAAAGGAATCCTCTTACTTCATGGAGATTGAAACCCACACTGCTGGAAGACCACTGGACTAATGAGGAGGTCAAAGAAGAAATTAAAAAATACCTAGAAATGAATGACAAAGAAGACACAACATTCCAGAATGTCTGGGATGCAGCAAGAGCGGTATTAAGAGAGAGATACATAGCAATACAGGCTCACATCAAGAAACAAGAAACAACCCAAAGAAACAATCTAATCTCCCATCTCGAAGAACTAGAAAATGGACAACAACAACAACAAAAAAAAATGCAAAAGCCAACATAAGAAAGGAAATCATAAAAACCAAAGCAGAAATAAATGAAATGGAAATCAAAAAGCAATCCAGAAGATCAACAAAACCAAAAGCTGGTTCTTTCAAAAAATAAACAAAATAGACAAACCTCTAGCCAGGCTTACAAAGAAAAGAGGGGAGAAAACACACACACACGAAATACAATCTTAAATGAAAGAGGATGAATTACAACAGACACTGTAGAAATCAAAAGAATAATCAGAAATTATTATGAGTAGCTATACAGAAACAAGTTCAACAACTTAAAGGAAATAGACAAATTCCTAAAACTATACAACCACCCAAAACCAGATTAAAAAAAAAAATGAACATCTAAACAGGCCAATCACAAGCAGTGAAAATGAAACAGTAATCAAAACCCTCCACAAAAACAAATGCCCATTACCAGATGGTTTCATACACGAATTCTACCAAACATTCAAAAATGAACTAATCCCTATCTTACACAAACTCTTTCAAAAAATTGAGAAGGAAAGAATACTACCAAGCACATTCTATGAAGCCAATATTACACTAATACCAAAACCAAACAAAGACAACACATGAAAAAACTACACACCAATCTCTCTAATGAACACTGATGCAAAAATATTTAACAAAATCTTATCCAACAGGATCCACAATGCATTCAAAAGATAATACACCAGGAAAAAATGGGATTTATTCCAGGTACACAAGAATGGTTCAACATCCGAAAATCAATCAATGTAATCCAACACATCAACAAAAAGAAAAATAAAAAACATATGATCATATCAATAGATGGTGAGAAAGCATTAGACAAAGTGCAGCATCCACTCATGATAAAGGCCCTTGAAATCCTTGGGATAGAAGGAACATACCTCAATATAATTAAAGCCATATACAACAAACCCACCACCAATATTATCCTCAACGGTGAGAAGCTGAAAGCCTTTCCCCTAAGATCAGGAACAAGGCAAGAATGTCCACTTCCACCACTGCTTTTCAATATAATACTGGAAGTCCTAGCCAGAGCAATAAGACAAGATAAGAGAAAGATATACAAGGAATCCAAATAGGGAAAGAAGAAATCAAATTATCACTTTTTGCAGATGATATGATAATATACATAGAGAATCCTAAAAACTGCATAGAAAAACTACTCAAAATTATAGGCCAGCTCAGTAAAGTAGCAGGATACAAAATCAATGCATGAAAATCAGTAGTAGCCTTTCTATATACAGTTGGAAGAAGAAGAAATCAAGAGAATCACCCCCTTCAAAATTGAAACAACAACAACAAATATCAAATATCTTGAGATAAACCTAACAAAAGCGGTAAAGGACTTATACAAAGAAAACTATAAGACCCTATTAAGAGAAATAGAGGAGGACACAAAAAAATGGAAAGACATCCCACGTTCATGAATTGGAAGAATTAACATTATCAAAATGGCCATACTACCAAAAGCAATTTACAGATTCAATGCTATTCCAATAAAAATCTCAATGACATTTTTCAAAGAAATACAACAAATATTGATGAAATTCATATGGAACCACAAAAAACCTCGAATAGCCAAAGCTCTCCTGACTAAAAAGAAAGAAAATGGAAGGATTACACGCTCAGATTTCAAACTATAATACAAAGCCATAATAATTAAAACAGCATGGTACTGGAGCCAAAACAGAAGCACAGACCAATGGAATCGAATAGAGAACCCAGAAATAAATCCACATACCTATGGACAACTAATCTTTGACAAAGGAGTGAAAAATATGCCATGGAACGAGGTTAACTTGTTCAACAAATGGTGCTGGGAAAACAGGACTGCTACATGCAAAAAAAAAAAAAAAAAAAAAGAAGAAGAAGAAGCTAGACTATTACCTCACACCATGCACAAAAACCAACTCAAAATGGATAAAAGACCTGGATGTAAGACCTGAAACCATAAAATTTATAGCAGAAAATATGGGCAAAACTCTACACGACATACATCTCAGCAAAATCTTTGAAGACACATCCCAAAAAGCGAAGGAAGTGAAGGAAAAGAAACAGATTTGACAACATCAAACTAAAAAGCTTCTGTACAGCAAAAGACACAATAATCAAAACAGACACCCTATTAATTGGGAGAAAATCTTTGCACACATACAACTGATAAAGGACTGATAACTAAAATCTACAAGGAGCTCACACAACTCAACAAAAACAGTCAACAATCCAGTCAAAATATGGGCAGAAGAGCTAAAAAGACACTTCTCCAAAGGAGAAAAGCAAATGACCAACAGCTATATGAAAACATTTTCAACATCACTTATAATCAGGGAAATGCAAATCAAAATCACAATGAGATACCACCTCACGCCAGTGAGAATGGTGCACATTAAAAATACAGGCAACAACAGATGCTAGCGAGGATGTGGAGAAAAAAGAACTCTTCTACACTGCTGGTGGGAATGCAAACTATTCCAATCATTATGGAAAGTCATATGGCGTTTCCTCAAACTAATAAACGTGGAGCTACCATACAACCCAGCAACACCACTTTTGGGAATATACCCAAAGGAAGGACACAAAAACACTAATTCAAAAGGATACATGCACCTGTATGTTCATTGTGGCACTATTTATAATAGTGAAGGTATGGAAACAACCCAGATGCCCAAAAATAGATGACTGGATCAAAAAGATGTGGTACATATACACAATGGAATACTATTCAGCATCCAAAAAAGATAAACACATGCAATTTGCAGCAACATGGATGGAACTAGAAGGGATCATGCTCAGTGAAATAAGCCAAAAGGAAAAAGAAAAATATCAAATGGTCTCACTTATAACAGGGATATAGGGGAACCAAATGCAAGAGCGACAATCAGCAAGAGAGTGGGGAGGATTGGGGTTCAGAACGTGGGAGAGGGGAGCACAGAGGACTGTGGTGATGTTACACGGTGAATTGATGGTGGGAAACCTACAGGGAATATATAGTAATGTAAAAGACATAAATGAAAATAACAATTGAAACATAAAAAAGAAAGAAAAGTTAATTACTTCTTCTTCTTCCACAAAACTGGACTGAGCACCTATATGTTCCAGGCACTGATCAACACAGCAAAAAACATTGAGCTAAACTGGTAATTTCTATACTCTCATGATGCTTACACTATTCTGGAGAAATAAGATGACATGAAAATAAATCAAAAAATGAGTTCAATTCAATTGGTAGTGCTATAACAAAAATCAAATTGAGAAATCATACAGCGATGGACTAAATGTGCCCAAATAAATAAAAATGTAAAATACAATAGTGATGCAGACAGTGTATACCATTAAATAGAGTGGTCCGACATCATTCTGAATGCTGATATTTTGTTTTATTTTATAATTTTTTAAGATTTATTTATTTTTGCATACAAGCTGGGGTGCGGGCCAGAGGTGTGGGGAGGTGAGAGGGTTCACCAGAGACAGAGTGGGGAACAGAATAGGCAGATGGCTGAAATACACTGCTGAGGGGAGCAGCGGGTTAGGCAGGAGAGGTCTGCTGCGCCATGTGGGAATCTCCCCGGCAGGGCATTGAACTTTTGCCACAGGGGCCAACAGCTCCACAGCGCTGCACTCAACCCATTGCGCCACCAGGGAGGCCCAATGCTAATATTTGGTCAAGGCTTAAATGATTAGTACGTGACTATCATAGAGAAAAATACTGCCAGTAGAAGGAACAACCGAAAAAGACATCAAGACAAGAACAATATGATCAAAGAAGGATGAGGAACTTATTATGGCTATTGTGTAACTAAAGGAGAGAGTAGGTGATAAATTATATAAGTGGTAAATTATGCATAACCAATGGCCACTTATAGGTTCTGTGAGAAATCTGGATAATTATGAGAGATTTCAAGCAAGAAAACAACATGACCTAATTTATATTTTAGCAGATCATCTTAACTATTAGCAGTAAGCAAAAGTTCAAAATAACCAATTAGAAATCTGTTGCATAGTCTGGGAAAGAATTGATTATTCAAATCAATTAGTCCAATTCTTTAGTGTAGCTCTTTGTTAATTAGAAACTTCTTATAGTACAAGGAATTTTATAAAGATCAGTGACAACTAAAAGAACAGTTCTGGATTTCCAAGTACGGTTTACTGAATTAAAGTGAAGGAGAAAAAAAAATCTATTTCTTCACAGTCCAAATTGTTCAACTACATTTCTAATGGAAATGAACTATAAAAAGGAAACAGGAAATTCTGGGATAAAAAAAAATATATACATATAACTTACCATTTTTGGCTTTGCAAGATCTATTGTCTGGTTGCATTATGTAACCCTCCACACAACTGCAAGCATAGGATCCATATGTATTTAAGCAGGTCTGGCTGCATGTACCATAAATAGCACATTCATCTCGATCTAGAATGAAAATTGTCATAATTTATAAGCAACTTTATTGTTGGTCTTTTTCTCCTCAGTGAAGAAAATATGTTTTCCCCCAAATATATATATAAAACACTTCTTTTAAAAAGGAAGATTTTGAAGTCTTTTTAAAACCACACTAACTAAAAGTTAAATTATTACATTAATAGAGATATAATATCAACACTTTCATTTAAAATTATTTATACTTTTGAAGGGCAATATAGAAGTCATAGGAGAGTTTTGCAAAGGTATAATATATCCTGCAATGAATATTTGTTGAATAGCTAGTGTTTTAACAAAGAATTAATCTATTAACATGGTTTTCAATGAACACATTACATAAGAGTTATGAGCTATCTACACAAACCACCCTAAATCAAAAAGAAGCAGCCAAGCACTTGTTGAAGAGAAATAGTTCATATTTTTTCCATTTTTTTCAATCTTATTTCTCCAGAATAGTGTAAGCATCATGAGAGTATAGAAATTACACTGACTTACAATATTCTATGGACTTACTCTATATAAATTATATTTTAATATCTATGGCCAACAGTCCTATGGTCTTTATTCTACTCCTTCTCTCCTTCCCCCATTTGTACTTCCTCCAACATTTTATTCAAATCTCTATAAATAACAGGCATTTAATGATTCTTAACCAAACAAGCCAAAAAAAAAATCTTGTCAGCTAATTGTTCAGATAAATGTATATTCAGTCTGCCTTCTGTATAAAGCACACTAGTCTCTGAAGAAATCAAAATTGATAAAACATGACTCCTATCCCTAAGAGAAATAGTTCTAGGGAATTATAATTTCAATTTTAGGTATTTCCTTGTAATAGAGACATAATCCAGTTATAACAGAAACTTAAAGGAGTTTGTGAGTTGCTTGGGATTAGACAGAAAATGATAAGTGAAGACTTCATGTTGAGCTGAATTAAAAAGATAATTTAGATTTCCTTAAACTAATAAAAAGGGAGATATGGATTGGGGCATTCTGGTTAAATAAAATAACATGAGAAGGCCCTGGGATTACATTGTGGGTATATCAAAGAAGAATAAGGCATCAAGTAGAATAAGGGTGTATAAGGAGAAGTGGTAAGAGGTGACATTGGGAAAGTAGTTTTGGGGTTAGATAGTGAAGCTATCTATCCTAGACTATATTATATAGAGTCATTAGGAAAGCATTAATTAGATGAGCTACATGATTAACTTGGTATTTTCTAACAAAACAAGCTCATATGAAAAATGGATTGGTGAATGTGGAGATGTTGGAATATTTGTTATAAGCTAACCCCAAATAAGAAATTGAATTTTGAGGGGCCTCCCTGGTGGCGCAGCGGTTAAGTGCTGTGCTATGGAGTTGTCGGCAGCGGCGACGTGAGTTCGACACCCGGCCGGCGAGAATCCCACGTGGTGCGGTAGACCTCTCCTGCCTCACCCGCTGCTCCCCTCAGCAGTGTATTTCTGATCTGCATGTTCTGCTACCCACTCTGTCTCTGGTGAGCCCTCTCGCTGCCCCACGCCTCTGGCCTGTACCCCAGCTTGTATGTATAAATAAAAATAAATCTTTAAAAAAAAATAAATTGAATTTTGAGTTCATTGTATTTTGAACTAAGTCAGTGGTAGTGGGAATGGAGAAGAAGAAATAGACTCAAATGTTTAAGAAGTAGAATAGACAACATGTGAAAACTACTTAGATGTAATGGCAATGAACAGTGATTCAATTTTGAAATAGAAAATATATGAAGTGTAGATTTGAGTTGAGATATGGTGGCATGGATGTGTTAAATATGAAGTGTTTGTAGGATATCCTTGACTAAATATTTAATAGGTAGTTGGGAATATGGTTTTAAATACATAGGGTGAGATCTGTTCTAAAATATTTGGGAATTGGTAGCCTATGGATGATAGATTAAAACCAAACCAAACCAAATAAAGGTTTAGATCCCAGAAGAGAGAGAATGAAGAAATTAGAAAAGCTGTGATGGAGTCAAATATTACAGGATACTGTTTATTGTTAGAGGGTAGACAAGAAAGAGGACTGATGAACCTCTTGTGAGGGAGATATCATGAGATGTTTAAGAAAAAAAGAGTTAAGGAAGGAGAGATTTTCAAGAATATTAGAGAATTGTATATAATGAAGAAATCTAGTAATATAAATATTGCAAATTTCATTTGGATTTGGCAATTAGGACACTAATTAGCACACTAATTCAAGGTGTAGTGACCTTAATGTAGTAAAAAAGGAAAAGGGACACCGCCAAAACAGAAGGTAAAGCTTCTCAACTGAATAAACTTGTGTCTTCCCGAGTCCCAAATGAAATAGAAAATTGAGAATAGAATACTGAATTTGAAGAAAATGTCAGACTCCAGAAAACAATTTTGAAGGGGGAGTGAAGGAGAAAGAGGAGAGAGAAATTTTACAGCTTGAGGTTCTGGTGTTAAGTAGACTAAACTGGTGTGCTATAATGAAAAAATACATATTTGGTATTTACCCCCAATACCTAGCATGGAATTCCTAAAACCCTTACAATTTTCTGATCAACAGTAGTGTTTTTATTATTTAGCTGAACGCTTTAGTCTATGCTAATGAGGTGACTCAGAGTGGGGCCATGAGTTAATCTCAGGATGTGGGCTGATCACCAGAAAGACCAATTGCATGATTAAAGGGTGAGGACACTCAGTTCTATATTCTGGCCCCCAAGGTAGGAAAATAGTTTACTAAAGAGAATCAAGAAGATTGCTGAGTTAATTGGCCATTTAAATTGGAAAATTACAGATTTATATGGCATTAATTTAAAATTTTCTCAGATTTTCTTAACTTCATTTAATTGTCTACATTCATGGATGGTTTGTTTGAAGGAGTTTTGGGGATAGAAAATAGTATTTGGAGGTACAATGAAAATTAAAGAAATTATAGCTTGTATTTGGTAAAGTTCAAGCCCCTAGTCCCAGAAAAGATAGTTAACTATTTTCACAGATTTTTTTCAACTTTAATATTATTAGTTACTATTTTTTTTCTGATATGATTATGCTATCCCCTGGAGAGCAGTATGATTAATGATTTCTTTTGATCTTTCTCCTTAGCCACAATATACTATTGTGACAGTGATATAATTCCACAAAATTGGCCATAAAGCAATGGGAATGTCATTATTTGTAATACTCTTTTTTTTTAACAACAGAATATTTCCTGAAAATATGGCTTCATAGCATCATTTAATGCTCTGACCTGATTATTTAAAAGTGAAAGTAAAGACACTTTTTTTAACAAATATTTTATTTATTTATGCATACAAGAATGGGCATGTAGGTAAGAGGTATGGGTGGGTAGAGGATTCACCAGAGACAGAGTGGGGAACATAACAGGCAGATATACTGAAATAATCTGCTGAGGAGAGCAGAGGACAAGACAGGGGAGGTCTGCTGTGCCATGTAGGTTATCTCCCTGGCCAGGGATTGAACTCCTTCTGCAGTGGCTGGAGAAGGCTTGATAGCACTGAGATTTTAACCCTTGTGCCACTAGGGAGGCCCATTCTTCTATTTGGTGGCCTTCCAAAGTAATGTCTATGTAATTTCTTACTAATGTTCAACAGAAAAAAATTATGATTTACTATGGGTTTTATTATGATATTCAGTAAAGATTCACGTAAAAGAAGCTGAAAATACTGACTTCTATGGGATCTAGGATTAGCAAATGAATGAGGTAGATGCAGTATATTAGCCTCCCCTGTGGAATAGCAAGTTTTTTGTTTTTGTTTTTTTGTTTAATCTGAAAACTACATAAGTGTCCAGAGGTGCTTTGCAGAATGGTCAGCTTTTATGATTGTAAGGACTATAATATTAAGGTTTATTTTTTTTTCTGAAAGTATGATTTTTTTTGTATGAGATCATCTAATGTTTGTATGTTGATTTAAAAAAATGTGTGAGTAAAATAAATATACCATTTGGGTTCCCTACAGTCAGGTTATATAGCCTTTTTGTCTTATAAACATTTAATAATAAATGTTTCTATGACTTTTGTATAACACAGAAACAACAAACTAAATGCACACTCTATAAACATTTAATAATAAATGTTTCTATGACTTTTGTATAACACAGAAACAACAAACTAAATGCACACTATATCAACACTCAAATGCACATTAAAAAGCACCAAGTCTCTTCAGGATAACAATTAAGTGAGCTCTGTGATCTGAGTTTTAATACCAACTCTATAATTGAGATGATGTCTGGACTTAAGCAAGACACTTAATTTTCTCACTTTTGTCATTAGGATTTTGAACAATATTGCCTCTGAGAAGTCTTCCTACTTTAAGATCTCAGGTAAAAATGATAACAGCAAAGCAAATTTTCAAGCAATCAACAAAGCAGTAATTTCTTTGAGAAATATTCTATTAGTGGCTCTGGAAGTTCCAGATTCTTTCAACTTTATATATAGATTCTACATATTTTTGTTTTCTATATATAGATTCTAAATACCATATACAATAATTGCATATAACACACGCGTGTATGTTTATATTTACATACACACATATATATTCAATGATATAGATAAATAACCTAGAATTATGTTTTTCACTGTTACTTTTGGTAAAAGTTCAGCTGCTAAAATTACCAATGCAAACATTGTAAAGAATAGCACATAACTGTAAAGTATTAAGCTAACATAGTTAATAACAAATCTACTACATTACAGTCACAAAATATTTGGTAGGTTAAAATAAATAAATTCAATATTTTAAAGTTTAACCAAAACATTTCCCACTGTTGACACTTTCCACATTTGATATCATTGAACTATGAATTGAAAATCAATTCTATAAGTACATATCTATAATATTTATATATGTGATTTCCGGAATTGTGCCAAATTTTATATGTCAAGAAACAAACAAAAAAGAACAAACACTATGTGGAGCATACTGTAGGTGCTCAAAGTAAGTTCCTATAAATCAAAATAATCTTTAAGCTTTTGCCAAAAAAAAAAGTAATATATTACTACCTTTGCAGCTTCTTCCATCTTCTTTTACTTCAAATCCATCCTCACAGTAACATCTTGTACTATTTCTGACCATGGCACATTTATGCTGACAATTCAATTTCTGACAACTGGGTAACAGCTCTGTGGAGGAAAAATAAAGGTATTACCTCTATATAATTGTACTCCTATTATTTTTAAATTTAAATATTATTAATATTTACAAGGTGCATAACACTAGTAACATAGTTTTGATTGATCTCTTTAGAGTTTCTGTGATCATTGTAAGGAATAAAAACAGTATCTATTCTCTTCATTTGTTTGAAGAATTGTTAATAAGTTTTCAGATCAATCTGTTGAATCTTTCACTTCTTGCCTTATTACCTATATTCAAAGTCACACTTACTTTCTAATTCTAGTAACTTATTTCAAGAGTAAAAATATCAACTCAGTGGTTGACTTCATCATTTATGCCCCTTCTATCTGACACTTCAATTGATTTCCTATCTTTTGAGGGCTTGTTTTGATTTACCAATCCATGTGTAACCTTCATAACAATCAATGTGAATATATTCCAATTCAATAATTTATTTTTCATTGGTGGCAAAATATTAGACAAATACAGGACAATATATTTCATTATATCTGAACTCTTTCAGAGTAAATACATCATTGAAGCAAAAGTTAGCAAATCCTCAGAGCAAATTAGGATTCAATATGATAAATGCATAAAACAGAGATGAAGTGACAGAAGCATATTCATTGCACAAATAATTTCTAACAGGCATAAGATCTGCTAAACCAGAAAAATACATGGATAGAATGTAACTGACTTTGCTGTCTATAAATAGGGGCATTAATGGATTGCGACAATCTCCTTTTTCCCCAGAAGAGAAGAAAAATAAGAGTTTTGAAGAATACAGATAAATGATTTAAAATATATTGATATTTATACACAGGTTTAGCTGGAGTTTCAGTAAAAATATGTTATAATAAAAATATATAAAAAGTCCAATGTGGAAAAGAACAGCTGGAACATTTCAAACTGAAATTTGGCATTTTACCAAAAAATTAATTATCCACAAAATATTCTTAGCCCAATTAGTTTCATATAACTATTTCATGCATCTTTTTCTTTTCAAAGCTCAAATCTCCTTCCCAGTACTCCATCACATTTGATTATCTTATTTCCTACATTTCTGAGAAAGTGGAAGCAATCAAAAGATATTTTCCACAGTTTATACTTCATATGTAGAAACTTCTGCATTTTCTCATCCTTCTTGCTTTTCAAACTTGGTCATAATCACCCCACTTCCTTTTTAAATCCCATCCTCTCTCAGCTACTAAAGGAAATCATTTCAGCCATTCCCCACTTCCCTTCACAATCACTTATTTTTTCTATTGATATTAGAGTATACTAGAGTTGTTGTTTCTTTGTCAATTAAATTTATTGGAGTCAAGCCTGTTTTCATACATATTGCCTATGGCTGTTTTTATACTACAAAGGTGTAGTTGACTGCTTTCAGAGAACCATATGACCCACACAACCTAAACTATTTACTATTATGTCTCTTATAACTAGCTCATTCTCAACATCAAACATGTTCTTATTCTCCCCAACTTAAAAACCAAAACCCATGATTTTGGTTTAATTCTAGGATAAGGACTAACACTCCTAGGTGTTAACTTTAGTTCATTCGAATAAATTAGGTCTTAAAGATGGTTGATTTACATCTTCAAAGTAGGTGAGTTGTCAAAGTTTTTGATTATGGCAGAATCAGTTTGAAATTGTCTTGGATATACTGAATATATACCTTACTATACTTCCAACTGATTGAGTACTTAGTCAATGTTACTCCTCTCTTAGGGTTCCACAGACGCAACATTGCTTTAAACAAATTAAGGGTTTACAATATGTGTGTGGAAGTGGGTGGGATTAGACAGGAAAGATGACTTATATGCAACAGATATTAATTTATAGCCAAAAAACCCCCACATATACTAAATAAAAATGCAAGTGGAATGAGCTGGAAAGACAAGGATTCACCCAGAGTCTGAAAATAGGGGTAATTATCTAAGAAACAGAGTAAAATTTTAATTTAATCGGAAACAAAAGAAGAGTTCAGTAAACAAATTTATGAAGTGTATTCCAGATAAAGTAGATAATGTAAAGAAATAAATAAAAATACAGGAAAGCCTTAAAGAAATACAGATAATGATAAACAACCCACTATATATAAAACATGGTTTTTGATGTGGTCTATAAAATGGGACTGAGATTATTATTTGGGTGATTGTCAGGTAGATTAATTATTAAACTAAGTAGAATTTTCTGTTTCAGCAATAGTTGTTGCTAGTTACTGATTCGGCAGTGATGCTTTCTGACTTGAATTTTTCAAAGGATCTAATATCAGGGAGAAAGATTAGTGAAAGACAGTAAGGGAAAACTATATCTAAAAGATTAGAAATAGGAAAGGTATAAATTAGAAGTATCAATATTTAGATGGATAGGTGTCTACAAACAGTGAAAATTTAGTAACAGTTAATGGTACCATTCATTGCAGCACTGTTCACAATAGCAAAGGTATGGAAGCAACCCAGATGTCCAAAAATAGATGATTGGATCCAGAAGATGTGGTACATATACACAATGGAATACTATTCAGCATGGAAAGAAGATAAACACATGCAATTTGCATCGACATGGATGGAATTAGAGGGGATCATACTT
>PVIJ01001751.1:106455-186126 GCA_004024925.1 Scalopus aquaticus
AAAAAAAAAATAGGAAGATTGAAAGTGTGGGGAAAATAGTGTTCACTTTTGACTGCTAAGTTTAAAATGCTGACAAAATAAAGGCCAGGAGGAAGTGGAAAATATGGGTCTATCTAGGATGAGAATTCTAAAATAGAGATTTATAAGCCATAAATGAAAGTTTGGTAATCAAGTCCCAAATAGTAAAGAACGTCCCCTTATAAATTATATTTAAAATACAAATAAAATGTTTACATGTAAAGGACAAAAAGAAGAGGTATAAAAAAAGGAAACTAAGAAACAATCAAATAGGTAGATGGAGAAATTAGGAAACCTCTTGAAATGTAAAGAACTGTTCATGGAAATAAGCACAGTAATAAATGCTGAATTCTTAGAGAAATACACTTGCATAAAACATAAAAGAATACAGGGGATTTCCTCATAAAATCAATTAATACTGTTAAAACAGGTTTCAGTGAAGCAAAAGGGACAGAGTTAAAAGTAGTAAGAATTTGGGGCAGTATAGAAGAAACAAAGGATTCTCATATTTTGTTATATGATAAAAGGTATGTAGGTAAGGGTATGACCTACATCAGTCTGTAATTTAAGGCAGGTATTTTAACTCAGTGCTTTAAATGTATTATATTTTTCCACTTATTCCTGTAGCCTAAGTTCCATTCCCTTTCTCAATCCAAAGTGAAAATCCTTAGGCTTTTGGTTCCATCTTTTTGCTGTCACCAATCTTGAAATGCCTACAATATGGAGAATACAATGTGTGCTGAAAACGTGATAGTAGTGACAAGGAGATTGATGAGTTGTAAATAGAGCATGGGAGAAATGGATATGAAGAACAAGACTTCCCACTTGCTTTTGAGTAATATTAGGTGGAAGTCTGGTAGTTGAAAACAGCAGAAGAGACAAGGGCAATTCAATTCTGGTTTATTGAATTTACACTGTGTGAAAATATGTGTGTGCAGAGAGGTGATAGGGAGATGACTAAACGATATGTGATATTAATGAAATGGCAAACAATGATTCCTCTAATATATCAAGAAGAATTATGAAGATCTAACAACATGAAGAACTAAAATATGCAAGTTGGACAAATCCTGTGGAAAAAAAAGACTAATTATTATAATGTTATCTATTTGAACTGCTTACCATTTATGCCTAATTGCATGCAACACCATAATGATTATGGACATAATTAAAAGTATATCAGATTAATTTTGTCAGAAAGCTTAGTTGAGTAGAACAGAAATTTCTGCACTTGAATCATCAGTCTCCATAGAGTGAGTGACTTTTATGAAGCATAGTAACTGGCTCATGTAACATTATCATTGGCTTGGGTTAGACTGAATTAGAAAGAGCACTAGTATCTAAAGGATTAAATATGCAAGTGAGAATTCACACATGTAAAGACAGCATCTGATCTATATTCCTCTGCATTATCATAAAATAAAAGTATATTTTTAATTAAAGGATAACTTTTATTTCAGAAATCAAAAATGGCTGTCCGATGCAGACCCACTCACTACAGTCTGTGGCTCTACGGAACTATTTTTTTATATCATTTTCAAAGTTGTATAGAGAAAAGATATCAAAGCCTAAGTTTATCTTATTTATCAAATGCAATTACCAGGTCACAAGCAGTGAGTAGCTTCAAACACACAGATTATAAGCCATTCTTTAATGTCTATACATATTCAAATGGCTCCTGAAGCATTATTTGTAAATAATAAGAGGAATTATGAAGAATGGAAAGTTCATCAAAATCTAAGGTTTCTTAGACTACTTTTCCTTTTTTTTTAAGGTCTTGGACTTTGAAGTAACAGTGTCTAAACTTCCACCGTGATTTTACTAATTCCAGAGTCCGTGAATGTGACTAAGATTAGCCAGTGTTCACTGGTCCTGCTTTCTCTTCCTAGACAAAAGAAAATTGTTGTCTTCCAAATCCTGGCCTATCCCTATAAACATTCTGATTTTCTTCTACTCTTTTTACTGGTCAGCCCTCTGGTTGTAGGGAATCCAACAGAATACTTGCAGAACTTGGGAAAACAGCTCAAAATGTAGAGAGCATGAAACAACACATGAAAAAGCCTTCAGTGATAAGACAATTCTACTGTGATCGTAGTGAAAATTTGGATTTTGGTTGTATCAAACCCCTGAAATACCAAAGCAGTTTGTTATATAATAGCTCAGTGATAGGCAAATGACTTTTAAGATTTCTATACATGCTTTTCCCGATTTCTAAACATGGGCATAATAGTAGATACTGGCTCATAAGATTGTTATACGGTTTAAGTAAGGTCACAAAAAGCTTTTAAAATATTTCCTTGACACAGTATAGCTATTTATATTATCATGTTTTTTGTTGTTGTTGTTGTTGTTATTTCACTATCTATAACAATTCATTCAATACTACAGAATCTCTCTTTTTAAGATTGTCATAATTCACATACTCTTCAAGCAATTTGAAGTGTTTTATTTTCTTTTGGAGTGTTTTATTTTCTTAAAGTCTTCAGTAAATTCCCTCAAAATCTTTTTTTTAAAGATTTATTTATTTATACATACAAGCTGGGGTACAGGCCAGAGGCGTGGGGCAGTGAGAGGGTTCACCAGAGACAGAGTGGGGAGCAGAACAGGAAGATTAGAAATACACTGCTGAGGGGAACAGCGGGTGAGGCAGGAGAGGTCTGCCGCACCATGTGGGATTCTCCCCGGCTGGGGATCGAACTTGCATCACGCGTTGCCGACAGCTCCACAGCGTAGAGCTCAACCGCTGAGCCACCAGGGAGGCCCAAATTCTCCCAAAATCTTAACATGAATACAAAGTTCCCAACAGATAGGGAAACATTAACCATAAAAAAAAAAAAAAAAAAAAAACAGGAATTTTCTGGTCTGGTTTACTTGGATCATAAAATATGAATGTTGGGGCCTCCCTGGTGGCACAGCGGTTGCGCGCTGCACTGTGGGGCTGTCGGCAGCGTGCGATGCGAGTTCGACACCCAGCCGGGGAGAATCCCACATGGTGCGGCAGACCTCTCCTGCCTCGCCCGCTGCTCCCCTCATCAGTGTATTTCTGATTTGCCTGTTCTGCTCCCCGCTCTGTCTCTGGTGAGCCCTCTCGCCAGCCCGCGCCTCTGGCCTGTACCCCAGCTTGTATAAATAAATCTTAAAAAAAAAAAAATGAATGTTACCTTTTGAAGCAAAGTGCATCCACATTGAATTTGCTACGTAAGAATCATTCACATAACAATTCAGACAATTTTCACCAAATTCTCATGCAAGTCTGTATAGTCTTTAAGATTTTTACATTTGTCAACAGCATTGGGATTTAGAATACATTTCCACAAATGTATGCAGGTATATGATTTAAAAAACATACACAAATTAATTTTGCTACCCTGCCTCAGAGTGAAAACTGGATGCTGATAACCAGATTCCAACAATTAGGCATTTTTAGGAAGTCACTTCCCTTATTAGGTTTGTCTAGATAACTATCTTGAGTCCAAGAACTACTGTCTGCAATCTTTAATGTTTAGACACAGGATTGTCCATGGAATAGTCAATATTTTATGCCAGTTGTCTTCATGACCTATAATTAAAACAATTCACATTGAAGTGTTTTGAATTTAGCATGGTAGTAGAACACATCTATACCATTTTATTCAGGTGCTTTTGGGTTTTATGTTTCTGGCTGACAGTTTTTATATACTCTTTGAAAATACAATAAATATAAGTACCTTTCTGAATATATACATTTTCTGAGATTCTTTTATATGATGGGATAATGTTTCATTTTTAATTTTAGTAATCAAATTGTACCTTGAGTTTGGCTTATGCAAAAAAAAAAATGCATTTTAACCAACAACTATAATCACAGCAATGAAGAATAAATTATTTTCCCTTATGTTGCATTAAAAAATGAGTATTTCACTCACTTTTTGTACTTGCCGATTGAAAAGCTGATGCAGCTACTTACCATGCCAGACAGTCCCTTTTGTCAGCAGGACGTATGCTTGACATATTTAGAATGGTGATAATTTGTGTCACATCATTCATCCTCTCACCCCTGTTTCCTTGGCCTAGTAAAATGCAGTGAGAGCTGGCTTGCAGAGATTAGGCTGCTACTTATGACTGCTAATGTGGATTTCTTCAGAATTCTCTCTTTGTACTAAAATACTCTATTGGCCTCAAATTTCCAGAGTGCTATCATATAGAAAGATACATTATGGCAATTCTTTTATCTCTGCTTTTTTGTTCTATTTTTGCTTTTATGGTATGATTTACATATATTAAATTCATTATCTTTTGTGTAGAGTTCTGAGAATTTTGACAAATGCATATAGTTGTATAATCAATACCATCATCACAACACAGGATAGATAGCACTATTATCCCAAAATATTTCCCTTTACCCTTCAGCAGTCAATTTATTTCACTACTGTCAGTATTTTTGGCAATCCCTGATTTGTTTTCTGTCTTAGTAGTTTTTTTTTTTTTCTTGTCCAGAATGTCAAATGTATTTTGGCTACAAGTCCAACTATTAGGCGTTTGATTTGCAAATATTTTTCCCAACATATAATTTCTTTTTTTAAATTTCTTATTAATATTTATTTTTCAAACAGTAGCACTTCAAATATAAATTTTCTTAGTTTTGATGTCCAGTTTCTCAATATTTTATTTTTTTAGTCATGCTTTATAGTGTCATATCTAAGATACCCTTATCTAAGTCAGCCTTTATAGAGTTTTTAAAATTTATAGTCTTAAATGTGAGACTTAATTTGAGTTAGTTTTCATGTAGTGCAAGACATGGATCAAGATTTGTTTTTTGCATTAAAACTTGAATCACGCTAGAACCATTTTTTTAGAACACTGACTCAGCGCCTTACTTTACATTTGTGTTAAAAATCAAGTTATTGCTTATTTGTAGGGGTATATCTATATTCCAAAATTCCATTAACCTACATATTTTTCCTTTCTATATTAACACACTATTTGTAGAGTAAAGCATGAAATCTGGTAGCATGAATTTTCATTTGTTCTTTTCAAATTGTTTTCATTATTCTGTGTCATTTATATTTACATATAAATTTTAGAATCAATTTATTGGTTTCTGCTGGGATTTCAGTTAGATTTCAATTTGTTGATGCTAAAGACTGGGGAAGATTGACTTCCTAATACTATTTAGTGCCCTAATCCACAAATAGGGTACAAATCTATATTTAGTATGGAGTTTTGGAGGACTTGTTTTACATTGGTTTTCAGCATTTAGATCTTGTATATATACTATTCAATTTATACCTAAGAAGTTAATGGTTTGGGGGCAATTATAGGTAGTATTGGTCATTTCAATATTTAATCACTAGCATTTTTAAAATGTAAATGATTTTTTATACATTCATATTGAATCCTATGACATTACTAAACTCACAAAAAGAAACAAGTTACACACATCAGAAAGGGAAGAGAGGGTATCACTATAGACCTGCCAGATTTACAAAGATAACTGAAAACTCTAACTCTATACCTTAAATTTTGACAACAGATGAACTTGGCAGATTTTGTTTGCAAGATAATTAACTGCTAAAACTCCTACAGAGGAAACATACAATCTAAGTAATCCTGTTATTATTAAATATATCATATTTATAATTTAAAAGCTCCCAAAAAGGAAACACTCATCACAGACAATTTCACTGGAGATTCTAGAGAACATTTAGAGAATTAGTAACAACTCCATGCCAATATTTCTAGAAAAGAGAAGGGAGGGATATACTTTCTAATTAATTTTATAAGACTAGAATACTCTAAATATTCAAATCATACAAAGGCATTCAAGAAAAGTAAGTTTTAGAATAATACTCCTTATAAACATAAATGCAAACATTTTAACAACACAGGGCCTCCCTGGTGGCGCAGCAGTTAAGCGCTGTGCTGTGGAACTGTCTGCAGCTACAAGGTGAGTTTGGCCCCTCTGGGAAGATTCCAACATGGTGCTGCAGACCTCTCCTGCCTCACCAGCTGCTCCCCTCAACAGTGTACTTCATTCAGTCTGCCTGTTCTGCTCCCCACTCTGTCTCTGGTGAACCCTCTCGCTGCTCCATGCCTCTGGCCTGTACCACGGCTTGTATGCATAAATAAATCTTAAAAAAAAAGTTTTAACAACACAAATGTAGCAAAACATAAAATAATATATTATGACTAAAGTGAATGTGATACAGATTTGTTTAGCACTTGAAAATCAATTACTGTAGCTTGCTGTATCAGTAGACTAAAAGATGAAAAACATACGATCATTTCCTTAGATATCTAAATGACATGCAACAAAAACAATATCCCTTCATTAAAAAATAAATAAAAACTCTCATTAATACAGTAATAAAGATAACTTCTTTAGTCAGACTAAGTTATTTTGCCACAATATAAGGAACAAGTCTTAACAAGAGGATAGCCAGTCTTACCACTCATATGAAATAATATACTGGAGATTCTAGCCAGTGCATTAAGGTGAGAAGGCAAAAAAATGTTTAAGGCATACAAATTAAAAACACTGAAGTGAAAGAAAATTGTCTCTTGTTTCAAACACAACTACCTATATGAGAAAATGTTTTACAACTGCCAAAAAGTCACCAGAACCAAAAGTATTTCATATAAAATGTTATCTAATGACTGGCTATGTCAACTGTCACTTCATAATTTTCACTTTGCATACTACTATCCTATAAAAATTATAGCTCTTTCAAAAAAATAAAATTCTATAATTTATAAGTACTATTATGAATTGTAAGTTTCAGGGTAATCTTGTGGTTGTACAAAATATCCTGTGGCTTAAGTCTAGGGTTTATAACTTTTATTCTTTGTGTGTGTGTATTAAAAGTGTGTGTGTGTGTATACTCAAAACATAGAGGCCTCTCCATCCTTTAAAATATGTGTATGTTGTTCTCTTTTATTGATCACTAATAATTTAATTAACCAATTACCTGCTGAAACAAATCTACATTTATGATACAGTTATCTGTTTGATTTTTTTTTTTTACTCTCCCTTCTATTCTTCAGAGTTGCTTCTAATAAGTGGCTATCCAACCAGGGACTCTAGATCTCACCCTCCTTTCATTAGATCAGGACTCTATAACTAGTTCTCAAAATAGAATGTATATGGAAGTGATAGAGTGATGTGTATTATCACTTCTGCATTGGGATAATTAGAATATGCATGTTTTTTCCACTTTTATATGCTCTGAATCTCTTAGTGCCAAGGGAAGTCATTTTACTTCTGTGCTTTTCGTGCTGTTTTCTAGTATATGTCTGTCTAAATTAAGAATACAATTCTTAGATACGTCATCACACATACTTTGAAATGCATAAACTAAAAAAGGCTAAGCATCAGTAACAACAACAAAGTTGAGAGTCATCAATTCCAAGATATTTTTACGTTTATTTTGATGCCGACAATTTACTCAGAGAAAGAATTCCAACGATCCCAACTCAGTGGCTAATGCTAAATGTAAAACAACTTCTTTGGGTATCCAAATACAATACAATTTTTATGTAGTAATTTAGCAACCTAAGGGTCTGACATTTTAGAAAAAAAATTATCACAAAATATTACAACAGATTCTACTGCATAGAAAATTAAAATCTAGTTACCTAGGCACACATGAGAATAAATTATTTATACCATGGGCGTGGTTTCTATAACCATTGATGAAATTTGCTAAATAATAAACCTGTAATCTGAGGGCATAAACTAGAAGGGGTATTACATAAGAAAATGATGTTATCTATATTTCATATATAAGAGAATTTGGGAAGACATAATACAGACATAAATGTTTGTACTGGGTTCTATTCGGTCAAATTATAAGGACAAGATACTACTAACTTCACAGGGATGGTGTAACTTCACTTGCATGTTGTTTGGTTTAAGCATAGTAATTTAATAGCACGCCCAGTGTAGTCAAGGACACATTCTAAAAACACATTATAGTTTGGGAGTAACATTGCTATCATTACAATTATCAAAACCATCTCCCCAAAGGAATTCACTAATTATCACTTCTACTTTTTTTATTTAAGTAAAATAGACATGCATGGACCTTGAGATGTGTTCTAGTCCTTAAGGTAGACAACACAAATCTCTTTGTGATATATCTTACCAGATAATAATGTGGACTTGTTTCTTAACCTTTCTAAGCCTTAGTTTTCCTTCCTTCCTTCCTTCCTTCCTTCCTTCCTTCCTTCCTTCCTTCCTTCCTTCCTTCCTTCCTTCCTTCCTTCCTCCCTTCCTCCCTCCCTCCCTCCCTCCCTCCCTCCCTCCTTCCTTCCTTCCTTTCTAGATTTATTTGTTTATGTATACAAGCTGGGGTACAGGCCAGAAACATAGGGCAGCGAGAGGGTTCACCAGAGACAGAGTAGGAAGCAGAACAGGCAGATGGACTGAAAAACACTGCTGAGGGGAGCCGCAGGTGAGGCAGGAGAGGTCTGCGCACCATGTGGGTATCTCCCGGGCCAGGCATCGACTTGTGTCACCTCTGCCAACAGTGCCATAGCACAGCATTTAATCGCTGTGCCACCAGGAAGGCTCAAGCCTTAGTTTTCACCTAACAATTGTCTTGATAATATGTTATGTATATTAATGCAAACATAGGCTACAATTTTAATGCTGAAATATGAATTGGTATAGTGAGATATGCACTAGTGAAAACTGAGAATCATAGTGCTTTAGACTGGAAAATCCATGTATTGTATGGTATTATATATCTTGCGTTAGTGTTTTCCATTTGATTTTGCAGTATAGAGAGTATGCTAGATTTATTTATAACAAGATAGCCAACATCAGATCTTTGCCTAGTTGTATATATTTAGTTGCAACCACAGAGAAAATATGCTTGAGGAAAACATTTAACAAAGAATCCAAGGAAAATAAAATTACCAAGTAGAAATTGCATGTAGTAAGGGAGTTTTTCATACCTAGAGGTGGAAGGGTTAGAAAATAAATATGGAGTTGAACACGTGTATTATTTACATAAGTACCTGTATAAATATGAGGTAAACATAATAGGACAGAGGTCACTTTAGCAGCTGTGTTAGAGGAGGTGGCAGTATGAGTAAAGAAATCTCTGCAAAGAGAATACATTCTAGATATTCTTGAGGTCAAAAGGTGCTCAAGAACTATGTTAAACACAGCAATTAAACTCATTTAGCCACAAGAAAACATTTTGAGTAAATCTATGAGATCAAAGTAGTAATTAAAACACATCCCACAAAAATTAAACAGAACTGAAGTGCTCCATTGATGAATTCTACCAAACACTTAATGATGAACACTAATTCACAAACTGCTAAAAAAACAAAGAACAGGGATATGTCCCAACTCACATGAGTCTAGTATTACACTTGTGGCAATTCTAGGAAAAAAGCATAACAAGAATAGAAAACAAGCAAATTCACTTAGTATTGACACAAAAATTCTTCACTAAATAACAATTAACTGAATTTCAGTAGTATGGTAGACTTTAGAAAACATTAAAGTTAATACTTAAATTCTAATAGATGATTTTAAGCCTCTACTTCTATGGAAAAACTATGAGGAGAATAAAGATGTTCTCAGATGTGGAAGTCTACCAAAAGTTCTCAAAAATCTCATATAGAAGCATCAATTCAGGAAGTATATCATCCGCCACCAAAAAGAAGAAAGTAGACTTAGAAATAAATCTTTGATAAACCTTAAGCAAAGAGATTACCTAGAAACTGGGGAAGAGAAATCCCATGATGACATATGTGCAGACAATTTAAATTGGAAATTGTGCACAAAAGGCATGCCACGAAATCCTTTTTTTTTCAAGATTTATTTATTTATTTTTGCATACAAGCTGAGGTGCAGGCCAGAGGTGTGGGGCAGTGAGAGGATTCACCAGAGACAGAGTGGGGAGCACAACAGGCAGATCGACTGAAATACATTGCTGAGGGGAGCAGCAGGCAAGGCAGAAGTTGTCTGCTACACCATGTGGGAATCTCCCCTGCCAGGCATCGAACTGGCATTGTGGCCACCAACAGCTCCACAGCGCTGCACGTAATCCACTGCATCACCAGGGAGGCCCCATGCCACTAAATCTTAAAAAAACAACAACAACAAAAAAAAACAACTATGGGTCCTCCCTGGTAGCAAGGGGTTAAGTCTCATCACTATGAAGCTACCCGCAGCCACTGCAGCACAAGTTCCATCCCTGGCCAGGGAGCTTCCCACATGGCACAATAGACCTCTCCTTTCTCACCCACTGCTCCCCTCAGCAGTGTATTTCAGTAACCTGCCGGTTCTGTTCCCCACTCTGTCAATCCTCTCACCACCCCCATACCTCTGGACTACACTCCAGCTCTTGTATGTATAAATAAATAAATCTTTTAAAAAAGACAATACGTATATATAGTATAATACATAGTTCAGCTTTGAAGAATATGTACAAGGCAATACTGATAAACAGTGAATATTTACTTAACAGTGATGCTTATAAAATTTAATTATATTGGAAGAGTAGATGTGATAGGTAGGGTAAGGAGATGGTTTTTAAGAATGTAAAATAGTTATTTTCTAGTAGAAAACCTATTAATTATAGCTAAATTTGACAAATCAAGAATTATCAATACAAACATGTTATTCACAAATATGAAGGAAAATATACAGAAGAACTAAAATTGTGGTGGCATGAAACAGGGATGAGTGCAATGAACTGTGTGACTTCTCTATTTCATTGTAAACTTTATAGAATTTTTTACTTTTAAGTTTTATACATGACTTACTTTGATTTCAAAAATGAGTTTATAAAATAAGAACAATGTGTCACCTCTAAAGGGTCTTCATTTATATTAAATGAAAATATTTTTACATATTGAATATGCTGAGAGATTTCTCAAAACAAACAATGTATTTTTAATGGATCTTATATTAAGAGGTGAAGATCATTTTAGTCACTTTTACTCAGTGTCTTCTAAGGTTATTACAAGTTCTTTTTTTTTTTTCAGATTTATTTATTTATACATACAAGCTGGGGTACAGACCAGAGGTGTGGGGCGGTGAGAGGGTTTACCAGAGACAGAGCGGGGAGCAGGACAGGCAGATCAGAAATACACTGCTGAGGGGAGCAGCAGGCGAGGCAGGAGAGGTCTGCCACACCATGTGGGATTCTCCCCAGCCGGGCGTCTAACTCGCATCGCTGCTGCTGACAGCTCCACAGTGCAGCGCTTAACCGCTAAGCCACCAGGGAGGCCCAAGTTCTTCATTTTTTTTTCTTGTCTTCCATAATAAATAATTGATACTATGGTGACAAGACAGTAATATAGCTCCAGGTTGTTACAATAAAAAACTAAATCTTTGGTATTAAAAAGATAATCAATTATAAAATCAGGAACTATACCAAGATGATATTTTTTGTGTGGTTTTTGTGTTGCAGTGTGTAGTTGTTGAGTGTGATAAGGAAAAGCTAGACCATGATAACCAGAAAAAAAAAAATGGGAGGTTAATCTTTCCACCCCAAAAGATCACACAAGCCAATCACTAACAGTGGTGCAGGTAAAAAGACAATTAAGGGAGAAATTCTAATGTATCAAAACTGTAAGTGCTTAACACCCTAAGAGCAGATATTTTTAACATATGGAGATACAAAATAAAACCACAGACTCTTATGTGGTATTCAAACAACATGTAAGAAAAATAAAATCTATAGTTCTTGATAACGATAAATCAGTATTTTAAATAATAAAATATACTAAACTTATCTAACTAGTGAAAGTACTTTAGTAGGAGAATTTATTTTGGTGTCTAAACATTAGTCAAACATCAAAAAAATCCCAGTTGTCCCCAATCTCCATTTCCAGGCTTACTGCATTCTGTTGGGTTGTCAGAAAAGTCATGATACATTTTTTTCTCTGGTTTTTCAAAATACATCATGACTTTTCCTACAACTCAATACAAAACTAGAGTTAGAAATATAAATAAAATGAAGACTTCTGAAGGAAATATATTAACCTTTAGGAGAAATCAGCAAGGACTTGGAGCTATGTGTGAGAAGAAAAGGAACCGCTAGTAATAAAAGGAAGAGGTGGGTGAAGTCCTAAGGAGAGTCACTTTGAAATATCCCAAAGTTTCTGAGACCATTCTAGGTAGAGTCCAGTACTGCTCAACTGCTCAGGTTTCCTTGTCTATGGTCTTACAAAGATATCCATTTTGGTATAAATAAACCAGCTACAGATGAAGGCTTTGGATCTCATTTGGATACACACACACACACACACACACACACACACACACACACCCCTCCAGACTGTGATTAACTAGACTGTATTATAATAAAAAATCTTCACCTTTGGTAGTAAAAGATAATCAATTATAAAATCAGGAACTATATCAAGATGATTTTTTTGTGTTTCAGTTTGTAATTTTTGAGTGTGATAAGGAAAAACTAGCCCATGATGAACAGGAAATAAAAATGATAAAAATGGGAGGTTAATCTGCCCACCCCAAATCTTCCTTCCCATCTCTCTCTCTCTCTCTCATATCCTGCCTTTATAGTGTCCAGTCTTAGGAATCCACAAAAATATTAGGCAATCACAAAAACACTCTAACACTTTGTCTTAAGAAATGCTCACTTTCTCCGATGCATATTTCCTTAGGAAAGCATGCAAAGATAGGCGTTATGAAAGCAAGTATTCATGTGTTAATTGCCTTATGGAAAGTTCAGTTCTGTCCTAGGTAACAGGTGAGAGGCAGCTGGGCTGCGATGAAATGAGTGCAAATCTTCTAGCTTCAATATAGCCAGTTATTTGGTTTCATATAAATTTGGAAGACACAAACTATATGGGGTGAAATTGATATTCTTTCACACCTTGAGGTTATGAATAGTTCTTTTTATGCCCCTACAGTTTATCACTTGTATCTATCATATTTATTAACATGCTATGTTAAAAACTAAATAAACAAAACACAATCACCATCTGAATAAAGAAGTAATATCTCATTATGGTATTTAAGATGGAAAATGCTAAATACTGACTTGTATCAAGTTCTAGGAATAAAAATCTAGAAAGTGAGTCACTCAAAATAACTACTATCTGGTGAAATGTATTGGCTGAATTTTC
Organism: Scalopus aquaticus; assembly: GCA_004024925.1. Classification (NCBI taxonomy): domain Eukaryota; kingdom Metazoa; phylum Chordata; class Mammalia; order Eulipotyphla; family Talpidae; genus Scalopus; species Scalopus aquaticus. The sequence goes on from PVIJ01001751.1 coordinate 119,572, forward strand.
TAAATTTGTATGTGTATAACAGCACAGAATATGAATTATATTAAGAAAACAAATTGATATGGGTCATTTCTAAAATCCACAATAAAACTAGATGGAAAATTAACTGATATTAATTAAAGGCATTAGAAAGCGATGAGTTGCTTAGTTTGCCAAAAAAGGGTATATCCCATATTTGCGCTCAGTCCTTAAAATGACAGTGCCACAGCATATTTGTTCTCTTGCTGATACATATTTTCATGAATTTACCTGATTGTATCGTAATGTTATTCATTTCTATTTTATTATTCAATATTCACATTGAAGATATCAATGTCTAGACAGGCCTTATCAAATAGTGTTTGCTTTTCCTAGTTCCTATTCCCCAATTTTAGAAGTATGTTTCCTTTGTAAATTAAACTCTTTACTTAATTTACTCTAAGCCTTATTTTCATAATACTGAACCTTCTAGTTTTATTTTCTGACAGCAAAGGGCACTTTGATTGATAGAATTCAATTGCTGGGTTGAAATAATGCAGCTGGCTTTTATCTTACATTAGTATGTCTTTTTATTAGCTCAACCTATTACAAGAGAAAGAATGTGACAAAAATGTAATGATTTTAGGTATCCCATCTGGGCCCATAATTCTGTCTAGATTATAGAATATAGGTCTTACAGAGAAGAAGTTGGGAATTCTGGATAAGAAATACAACAGGGACATGAATAAAATACAAAACGAGTTAAATGTAAAAACGCTACTCACTAATTCTAAATAAGATAGATGTTCCAGTAAAGCAAACACTTGAGCACATGCATTATAAATGATTGAAATATGTTAATAATATTTTTACTTATAAAATGTCTTCACAGCCCTCCCTAGTGGAGCAGGGATTAAAGTCTCAGTGTTATCAAGCTATCACCAGCCACTGCAGCATGAGTTTTATTACTGGCCAGGAAGCTGACCCACAAGGCTCAACAGACCACTCCTGTCTCACCCACTGCTCCCCTCAACAGTGCATTTCAGTAGATCTGCCTGTTCTGTTCCCCACTCTGTCACTAGTGAATCCTCTCACCCTCTGCAACTCTGACCTCCAGGCCAGATCTTGTATACATAAATAAATAAGTCTTTAAAAAAATGAATAAAATGTCTTCACAATTGATAAAATCATAGTATCTCAGGCAGTTTTTATGAAAAGTGGAAAGAGAACATCAGGACACTGTCAAATCAGTTATCCAGAATTCCATGAGGAAATTTACATAACAGTACAAGGAGCACATTTATATTCTGCACCCGAACACAATGAAGAGACATTAAAGAGAAATGCACAAAAACAAAGGGTTAACAATATAATGTAAAGTAGTAGTTAAAAGCATAATGGTTCATGACAAGCTGACTGGTTAACATCTACAATGTGTTCCTACTAGCTATGTGAGCGACAATGGAGAGTTCACAAGGCCTTTCAAATCTCAGGTTTCTCATCTGGAAAGGGATCATAAGAAAATTAACAATACAAATCTTTCCCAAATAAAAATTTAGATATTGTATGTCAAGTACCAAACACATTCTGATTCATGGTAAATAGCAACTTTTTTTTTTGAGGAATATAATTCTTGAAATTTTAAAAATTATAGTGTTAGCACAGTTTTCCTTTTGACATTGAAATATATTTGACATTTAACATTGTGTAAGATGTATTTGCTCATTTGATATTTTAATATTATTGTCATTATAGCAATAACACTGGTCAACAGTGAAATCATAACTGAATTAAAAAGGCCCTAATCTGTAGTATTTTGCGGTGTTGAACATGAATATAACCCTGAAAATGTTTTATTGCTCTCGTTTTGAAGATAATTCATATAATTAATTTTATATGTTTCACCATGTAAATTTATCCAGTAGGACTACAACAACATCCTAAATCAGCCTAGAATGATTCAATATTGCATCACATTGCATAATACCATCATGCACACATCATCCAAATTGGATTGCATCCTTTTCTGATGCAATGCAATACTACTGCCAGGCAGCTGCTGAAGTAAGCTGATGTCAGCAGTGCACTATATAAAGCCCTGTCGGAAAGGTTGGGCAGTGAAAATATTTCAGACTTTGTGCGAGAAAGTTTAAGCTACTGTTCCATAGAACTGTTATGATTTTATCCATTTAGGCACAATACAGAACAGTAATGCCTCAAAAGTGCGTTAATAGCATGGACAATTTCTGCTCTATTTGTGGGGAAGTGACATTTGCCAAACAGAAGAAAAGTATCACTTCTCAAGTGAAGAAGGCTTATCATCTTTACTTCGAATGTAAGGTTGGTGACCAAGATAAGCCTTGGGCCCCGCATATATGCTGTGCCACATGTACAACACAGCTTTAACAGTGGTTAAATGGCAAAAGACTATCAATGCTGTTTGCAGTCCCCATGGTGTGGAAAGAGCCAAGCAACCACATAAAAGAACTGTTACTTCTGCTTGCTTCCTCCTCTATCTGGTGGAATAACAAAGCAAAAAAAGTCAAGAATAGTCTACCCAAACAGTCCGTCTTCACTGAGATGATTGATTCAACAGATTGCTGCAGTGTAATGCAAAACAAACATGGACTGCTTTTCACCTAGTGTCTACAAATTTTCTTGGGAATGATAGGGCAGAAAAATACAAGGAACTAGTAGAAGACATGCTGAAGCAATATCAGAAACTTGGCTGCAATATGTCTCTAAAGATCCACTTCCTTCATTCCCATCTGGATTTCTTCCCTGAAAACTGTGGTATGGTTAGTGATGAACATGGCGAACGTTTTCATCAAGATATCGCATCAATGGAACAGAGATACCAGGGAAAACGGTCCACTACAATGCTGACTGACTACTGCTGGACACTCCCCAGAGATACTCCTGAACAACTGCACAAGAGACAAGTGAAGAAATCTAAGAAGTAGTCTCTGACTTTATTTTTTTTTTACAGGTATTCACTGTAGGCCTATTACTATTGGCATGCATTTTGTGATGTAAACATCCATTTATTGCAGGTTACAAAAAAAAGTAAAGCCAAAATTAGACTTCGATTGTTATATTTGTGTTGAGCACATACAAATTGATAGGAAATGACTAATTTTATTTCAGTAACACAACTTTTGTAAAAAAAGGTTGACCAATGTAATTAGCACCTCTATCACATTACTTAATTGTCCTTTCTCTTATTAACAGTTGGAATAATTATGTTCTAATTTCTTGGCAAGTTTAATGATGATAATACAATAATGTTGTCTATATTCACTGTGCAGTTCATTATTTTTCTAGGTATTCTTTATCCATTCATCAATTGATGATCACCATTTTTTCATGGTTTTTGTGAATAATACTCTATAAATAAAGCTGATATCTTTTCAAAATCCTAATTTTTCATCCTTTTGGTTTATATTCAGATATGGAATTGCTGGATCAAAAAGATCAATTGTTCCTTTGGGGGGAAACCTCCATAATATTTGTCATAGTGGCAGGACTAATTTACATCCCCTCTAAGAACATACAAGGGTCTCTTTTTCTCCACATCCTTGCTAACACTTGTTTTCTATTATCTTCTTGATAATAGTAACACTAGAAGGTATGAGATGATATCTCATTGTACTTTAAATATGAATTACCCTGATAATTGATGATGTTGAACATCTTTTTATATACCTCTTGGTCATTTGTATTTTTTTCTTTTTTGGAAAAAGTGTTGACTTAATTCTACTGCCCATTTTTTTTTTATTTATACTCATGAGTTCTTTACACATATATATTTTGGATCATAAACCCTTACCTCCTACATGATTGATAGAAATAGTCTACAAATTATCTATTTTCTGTGCATCTGCACTCTTTTACACTCCTGGTGTCTCTTTTCCCCTTTTGTAATAAGTAGGGATAGGGAAATCTCAGCATTTTCTTGATCACATTCCCCTCTGAGATGCTATCTACCTACTTTTAGATGCACAGGGGAGTAAAATCTTCCAGGCATCCCAGGCATCCTGGTATAGTATACACTTTTTGCTTGAGATTAAAAGAGGAGAGTAAAAGAGGAGAGAAAAGATTTTTTTTTTTTTCCTGAAACAGACTTCAGTCCTACCTTTCACAGTATCTTTCAATCTTTGGAATTATCTCATGATGTTTGCACATCATGAGGATCAGGAGAAAATTACATGAGTTATCTATTACTAGATTACTAGCATAAAAATTGACTCCATGACATCTACTCAAATGAGAAAGTGAGGCTCTTTGGAGCTTTTTTTTTTTTTTTTTCCTAGAGAAAGGATGGAGTTAGAAGTTACACCTGCCTCAAAGGACTGTTGGAAAAATTAAATAGCAGACTATGTATAAAGCATGTGTTACAATTCCTAGGACATGTTTAGTTAGTCAATAACATAAATAAAACTTAAGGGCCTCCCTCGGGGCGCAGCGGTTAAGCGCTGCGCTGTGGCGCTGCCGGCAATGGCAACGCGAGTTTGATGCCCAGTTGGGAAGATTCCCACATGGTGTGACAGACCTCTCCTGCCTCGCCCGCTGCTCCCCTCAGCAATGTATTTCTGATCTGCCGTTCTGCTCCCCGCTCTGTCTCTGGTGAACCCTCTCACCGCCCCATGCCTCTGGCCTGTACCCCAGCTTGTATGCATAAATAAAAAAAATCTTAAAAAAAAAAGAAACATAAATAAAACTTACGCCTTAAATGTTCAGGGAAAATGGAAACTACATTTTACAAAGCAAGTTTGGAGTACAGAGAATAATTCACAATCCAAGTATTCAACATGACTAAAACAGGCAAACAGCATAGATCATAATGGTCAGAAAGTTATTTTACTTCTATTTGGTGGTTCTTTAAAGGATAGAAATAATAAGTTCATATCCTTGAAAGGCCCTTGAAAGGCAGATAGGCAGAAAAGCAGGTAGCCAGGCAGATGATAGATAGATAGATAAAGAGATACCCTCAGTGTCTTCCAGGAACTCCTAATTTAAAAGGGCTATAATCATCTTTGAATAATTACCTAAACCTATAAACACCATTATTAAGTAGATCATAGTACTAGGATTGCTACTGAAGCTCAGCGACAGGAGAGAATAACATGACCCAAATTAGTGTGAGGAAATGTCACTCATATTTATGATTTTTAATTATTGATAATTTCTGGAAAACTAATACTTATAAGATAAAGGAATTTACAAACATATGTTCAAACAATTATTAGAAAGGTCTGATGGTTGTAGAGGTATAAAGAATATGATTGTAAGTAAAGTTGAAAGGAAAGTGAGACTAGATGGCATAATATAATATTAATTTCTATTATCATCATTGATTTAACTTTATGTCTCTTTAACGTTAAGTTTTTGAGAGTAGAGATACTGCCTTTCATGTCATTATCTAGATACCTCAAGGGGCACCTGGCTTCTTTTTTTTTTTTTAAAGATTTATCTATTTATGCATACAAGCCGGGGTACAGGCCAGAGGCGTGGGGCGGCGAGAGGGTTCACCAGAGACAGAGCGGGGAGCAGAACAGGCAGATCAGAAATACACTGCTGAGGGGAGCAGCGGGTGAGGCAGGAGAGGTCTGCCGCACCACGTGGGATTCTCCCCGGCCGGGCGTCGAACTTGCATTGTGCGATGCCAACAGCTCCACAGCGCAGTGCTCAAGCGCTGCGCCACCAGGGAGGCCCCGGCACCTGGCTTCTTTAACCAGTTCTTACTTAGTTATTTCACTTTATGCACAAGATAACTTTACTAAGGGCATATGCATACTGAAGAGATAAAGACAATTAAGTAAGTAATCACAATATCAAGTGGTATGTTTTATCATATAAATATAGGGTTCAGTGGGGGAAACAAATAAGAGCTGTGGTTTGGAAGATTTACCAAACCACATGGCATCTATGTTGAGATGTAACTAACAAATAGAAATTTACCAGGCAGTGAGGGCAAAGAGTTCTTTATAAAGAAGAATAGATTGTAAAGGATGCAAAATTGAGAAAAGACACAGCATAATCAGGGAACAAAGGAAAATGTAAGTTGACAAATCCACAGTTCAGGAGGATGGAAAGAAAAAGAGAGACAAACTCAAGGTATGTTAAAGAGTTTAGAATATCTGATTATCTTAAATTGTTTAAGGAATCACTGAAGGATTTGGAGAGTGACTTGACAGATTAGACAACTAGGAAAACTAAATTTGGTGACAGAAAAGTTATTGGACAAAAGTCAGTGCACAACAAAATACTTTTTTTAAAAAAGAAAAAAACATGACACATTTCCACACTGAATGATTGTTTCTTTTTCTCCAACAATAAAAACAAACAAACAAACAAAAAAAACATAGAGACTAGCTCTCAGATAGATTAATCAAGGTTAGGAAACTCAATAATTGTTAGAATTAATAAATGAAAGAAGCAATTGACTCTACAAGGCATTGATTTTAGAGAAAAATAATGTTAATAATCTGATCCTTAGGAAATGAGGCACTACTAAATGACTGTATAATAACTGAATAAAACTGTACTTTAGAACATATTTCTAGTGGTACTGTGAAGGAAATATATGGATATTCAGAATATACAGGGATTAGTTAGGTGGTTTTGAATAGTTTTTGTGATGATTTTGATAGGAAAGTTCTAGTCCTATTTTGCTGAGCTATTTATGACCATGGGCTAAATTTTGTTAGATGGCATTTTATACATTTAGAATATTCTTTAAAATATTATTAATAGAATAAATTACACTTTGTGATTTTTCACATATTAATTCACCTCACAATCTTAGGATAAATGCTTTGTTATTATCATGTATTATCCTTTCTCTGTGCTGAGGGATTTTTGCATATATGTTCATAAGGTTAATTTGCTTACATATTTTTTTCAATGTCTCTGCGATGTCTCAGACTTAGGTTATGCTGATCTCATAAAATTAGTTGGGATGTGTTTCCTTCTCTGTTTACTATTTTATGAAAAAGTTTGTGTAAGATTGTGTTGTATTTCTTAAATCTTTAATAAAACTAATGAAGTGACTCAATCTCAAGTGCTTATTATATTGTCCTGTGTAAGTTTTGGTAAATTTTATTATTTAAGTAATTTATCTATTACTCCTAAATTATCCAGTTTGTTGATAACTACTTGTTTATAACATTATGTTATTAACTTTTCAATGAACAATTTTGTTTTATAAAAATTTCTGTGGTGATGAATTGTTCTGTGTCTGCATAGCTCAATATGGTAGCCAACAGCAGTACATGACAACTGAGAACTTGGGATGAGGCTAGAGTGATTGAAAGATGAATTTTCAATTTTATTTTAATTAATTTAAATAGGTTATGGCAGATTATATTGGCTAGCAAAGATACAAATCTCTAGCAAAAATGTTCCCTCATTCTTAATTCTGAAAAGGTGTGTGTTCCACCGATTTTTGTCTGTATTAGTTGTTAGGCATTTACTTGTTTTCAAAGACTCATATGATGAATTTGTTAATTGTATCTTTTTCTTGTGTTCAGTTTTGCTAATTTCTGTTTGTATGATCAATCACCCATTCTATTAATGTTGATTTTAATTTGTTGTCTTTTTTTATTTTTTCTAGAGTTTTAAAGGAGAAGTTAGGTATTCACTTTAGACTTTTTCTTTTCTGAAAAAAAAAAACCACTTGCTGTAAATTTCATTCTAGTGATCACTATAAATATGTTAATCAAGACATGATTTTCAGTTTAAAATATTTTCTAATTATTTCCCATTTGATTTCTTTGATCATGAGATTTTCAGTCATGTTGCTTAATTGTTAAAGATCAACAGTCATAGATAATTGTTTGTGAATGCCTAAAATTTATTTGTATTTCTATATATTCAGAGGATATATTCTTTGTGATTTAAAGTGTTTTAAATTCATTAAGACAATAATACACATATTTATCTTTGTGAAAGTGAATTAATAGTGGTTAGGTGATTTTTTTACCTAGTATTTATATTATTTGATGAGAAAGGACTATTACAATCTTTATCTGTGGTCGGGTAATTATTTAGTTCAAGCTTTAACTTCTATAATTTCATTTTTTTTAATTTATTCATTTATATGCATACAAGCTGGGGTACAGGCCAGAGGCATGGGGCGGCAATAGGGTTCACCAGAGACAGAGTGGGGAACAGAACAGGCAGATCGATGGAAATACACTGCTGAGGGGAGCAGCGGGCAAGGCAAGGAGAGGTCTGCCGCGCCATGTGGGAATCTCCCCGGCCAGGCATAAAACTTGCATCACCGCTGCCAACAGCTCCACAGCACAGCGCTTAATCGCTGTGCCACCAGAGAGGCCCTCGAAATTTAGTTTTATTCATTTTTAAGCTCTGCTGTTAATCACACATACATTTGTGACTGGTGTTTCCTAATATGATATGACTTAACATCATGAAATATTCCCTTCTATGTCTGACAAGTGCTTTTACTCAAATCTTATATTTATTTAGTTGTATCAGTGTTCTTGTGATTATTGTCTTTTGGTATATTTTCCTTTAAATTTCAAGTTCTCTATGTCTTTATATTTAAAATGTATCATTTGCTGGTAGCGTAGAGATGAAATCTTGTTCTTTTTAAATCCATTCTAAAAGTTTTTTATTATAATTAACCTTTAAAATTAATATTACTATGAATATAGTTGCATTTAGGGCTTCTGTTTTTTGTTTGTTTCTTCAGTATTTTCATGTTTCCTGTGTATTTCAAAACCTATCTTTTTGAATACTGGGAACTTTTTGAATAAAGGGAACTTTTTTCCCTTTTATCATTTTTATGTTAGTTTTGAAAATTATGTAAGAATTATATAATCTCAGCTTCCAAAATAGTTTCCTAGATAGCTAAAAAGAAAGGAATTTTAATGAGGATTTTCAATCACTAATATGTTTCACTAGTATATTCATACAGTATGTCAAGCAGTTCATATTTAGCCCTGGAATGTGTACCATGTGTTTTGTTTTTTCTCACTAAAGGCTCACTGCAGCACTTGGTATAGGCTATGTATAACAGGCACAGTTCAGTGCTCATAAATTTTGACATTAGTTGCCTACATTTATAGCAGTGGTAGTTAGTCCACAGGGGTGTCAAATTTGAAGTCTGCAGGAAACATATCTGGGGTTGGAGGATAGATTAGTTTGCAGGCCTGTCTGATTATAACATCAGCAACACCAGCAATATCTTCAATTTCATTCTGGGTCCTCTTCTCAACTGATTCCTCTGAGGCCATGTAAATGGCTGTTGTTGCCACAGATATTAGGCTTCTTCCAGGAACCAAATCCAATTCCAAGCTTTATGCACTGTGTTTGTAGCTGCTATCTGCACTTGTTTAGGAAGACAAAGTCTGGAACAAAACCTGGACATGAAGTCCCATTTATAATCAAATCCACACTGGTTTCTAAAGCTTTCAAAGTAAGTTTAAAATATCACCCAATTTCTTTCTTAGAAATTCACAATATAGCACATATTTCTTTGAATGTCCTAGGAACTCCTTCTTGTCTACAGGCAAAATATAGACAAATAGAACCTATAGCATCATTAGCTCTTCCCTTCCGGCTCCTTTGTTGATATATTTGCTTGAATAAATTATTTTTCAATCAAATATATTTCAAGGGAGGTTGATTCTATCTGCCACGGCAGTGATTTCCTTGAATACATTCATCATTGCCTGATAAGAACTATACACTGTTCTCGAATTGTAGGACTTAGAATTGCTAAATTTGTCAAAACATGCAGTTCCTTTATCCTTGCTAATAATGGTAAACAACTGTCCATCACCCAGAAAAGGATTCTGAGAATCTTCAACTCAAGAATCAAAAACTTTTGCTGTTTTATCATTGTTCAAAGTTCTCTACTCAGATCCCACATCGATTACATGGTCACCTACAACCAGGCCACATTTCGAACTTTTATCACCAGTTCTGTAGGCTTTCACTAAAACTGCATCTGGATGTTTGGACATGTGACTCTTGAAAGAGCATCCAAATGGCTGGTAGATGCCATCTTTACAGCCATTTTGTTTTCAGCAACAAGCAACAAAAGACACAATGAGAATAGGAAGACATTGTCTAGTCTATCTTCTTTTCAAGTATTTCTTTTTGCTTGAGTGTGTGTGTGTGTGTGTGTGTGTGTGTGTTTGTGCGCGCGCACACGCTGAGAGCTAGAGAAAGAGATTAAGAGAGAGGGAAATAGTTCTAGGTATTAAAATGCATACTTTCACATCTGTTTAGAGTTAATATTATGCTACTGTATACGGTATGTAGAAATCTTACATATCTATAGGTCTATTTAATTCCCATGCCTTGGCCCTAATACTTGGTTATAATTACTAGGTATACTGTATCTATGTTACAGATGGACCAATGTTATAACTTTTTTTTTCAACTAGCCCAAATGTTTTACAGAATTAAAAAAAAATCCTTTGCATTTACTTTGATATCAAAACTAGAAATCATAATTTAAAAGTATGTAAATATTTACTCCTGCATAGCAGTGAAAAAAAATCTATTTCCATATATCAAAAACTTAAATGATCAGGAAAGGAAAGACAACGTATGCAAAAAGTACTTAGTATTTCAATATTTTCTTATTTGTATTTATTGTGTCTATACATTTATATTATAGATCAAGATACAATGATATATGCTTTAGGGCCATAAAATTAAGACAAACTCCTATAAATAAGGAGCTTATAATCTAGCATTTATGTTTTGTTTGAAATTGACTGTATGCAGTGATCTGAAATACGTATCAGACACCTTTTTTTTTTCTAATTTTAGGTTGTTTGCTTTCACATAATTAGTTGATCACAATTCTCAAATCTGTGTATCAAGTTTTCTGCTACCTGAATTCACTTCATTGGAACAGAAGAACAAGGTGAGATTAAACCTTTAAAATCTGCTTCTCAGAAGCCAGTCTTTACTCCAGATTTCTTCACCATAATTGACCCAGAGTTTAGTTATTCCTGATATAGTGCAGTTCTAAGTGCTAGTGCCACTAAACATGGCCTTCAATTTCATGAGTTTCAAAACAATTGCACTGTGTGTGTTTGTGCCTGCAACTAAGAAATTAAATGGTTTTCTATTTACCTCTAATGCCTATGTAGAATGTTTGATAATTTTTTTAAGAAATATAAAAGTGAGATAAATAAATATAGACTTTTCTAAGAATTCAAATACATAAAGAAGGTATCAGGATACGTAATATTCTCAAATAATTTACAAAATTGTCACAAAGTATGTGATGTTATATGTTGTTATTTTCAATTATTATATCCTTTCATAAGTTTAGTTTAGTTTTTAATTTCATATTTAATATTGAGGCATATAATCATACAGTTTTAGGTATATTATACTAGCAAAAGAAGAGGACTTTGCTTTAGAAAAATATGCTTAATACTAGCATATTCCAGTTGGTTTTTTATTATGCTTTATCCAAAATATATAAAGGCTTCAACACTAAATAAATACATGAACAACTTGATTTAAAAATGAACAGAGAATCTGAACAGACACTTCACCAAGTAGATGCAGATATGGTCAACAGGAATATAAAAAGATATTCATCATCTCTTATTATTGAGGACGTGTAATGAAAACAACAAACGTCACCTCCCACCTGAAAGATTTGCTATTATACTGAAGACAAGAAACAAAATGTATTGAGAGGATGTAGGTATAAGGGAATACTTGTACATTTTTCTTATGATTCTAAACTGGTGCCGCCATTGTAGAAAGCAATATGGCGCTATCTCAAAATATTAAGTTAAAGTTTCATATTAGCCCATTGTACTACTTATGGGTATTTACCCAAAGAATATGAGAAGACCACTCAAATAGATATGCACACCCTCATGTTCATCTCAGCATTACTTATAGCAGTCAAGGGTTGGAAACTACCTGAAAGGCCAAACAATAAATGACTTGATAAGCACAGCTAAAGGTACTTGGGAAATAAGGATAGAAAGTATCTAATTTAAAAGAGGAAATAACAAGAAAAAGGAGAAAAAAATAGCTTATATAATGGAAGCCTAACAAATAATACCACAATCGGATAGTCAAGGTCCACATTAGCAGTCATAAATCATGTCAGTGGTGTGTACCTTGGATATAATATGAAAAAAATGGTAGATTGCATTTATAGTATTTTTCCCACTAACATGAAATCCTACTCTTGTTGTGAGGATAATCATCAAATAACTTCCAATACGAGGACATCCTGTTACAGGGCAGAGTGAGGAGCACCCCAGAACCCCCAAGCCTGACCACTCTAAATAGGTTCTGCCATCCACTGCATCGATACAAAACATACTCTAGTGTGTAAGACCTTTAATGGAAAGGAACTTTAATACAGTTAGTTTGCAACAAAGAAAAAACAAAGAAAGTAGTTTCCAGATTAAGCACCTAAAGTTGCCCATCCCCTCCTGGGTAAATGCCCAGGCAAACTGGTTTGGCCCAAAGCAGGGCCACTGAGGCCTGAAAGACTGCCACAGTCTAAATACCTTCTTGTGAGAACCCATAGAAAAAGGTCAGAAATGGCCAGACAAGTTTGGAAGGAAAAGAGCAAAATCAAAATCAATATATATGCTGCATTTTTACTTTCCCCTTGGGTCTCTCACCTACATCTGTTTCAACCAGTCCAAGACCAAGAAGTAAGCACAGCTTTTTTACATTTCTCTCTGCTCTATATACCTCCTCCAGGTCTCATTCTGGCTCTCCATCTTCCTTCCTTCCTTCTCTAGTCTCCTCTCTAGTATCTTTGTGTGCTCAGCTCTATCCTTCTTGGGTAGAGCAGGGAACCTGGAACCCTCACCTTTCCCTAGGGACTACCTTGTTACAATCCTACAATAAGACTTATTGGTACTTCTCAAAAGAGTCAAAGTCATGAAAAGCTGAAAAATGTCAGAGTGGAGAGTATGCTAAGTAGAAATGACAACTAAATGCAATGTAAGTTTCTGGATGGGGTCTTAGAAAAGATAAAGGATGCCAAGTAAAAGCTAAGGAAACCTAATGAACTATAGACTTTATTATTAACAAGTGTATCATCATTTCATTATGTGTGTTAACTATTCACTGCCATTTCAAAATAAAGTCCATTAAAAACAAAATGAAAGATGTGTCTCTAAAACAAATTTTTATATACTGAGAAAATGTCAGATAAGGAAGAGAAATATAAGGCTTTCTGGTAAGAAGAAATATGTTCAAAAAGAAGAAATATGTAAATTCACAGCAGAGAGGAAGAATGTTCAAGGAAATAAGAAAGTTGACAGGAATCAAGTTTCATACATAATAATGTACATCTGTAATCTTACAATTTTCTCACTTTGGGCTCAAAAGTCTATTATTTTCCTAGCTTTAACACTCGATGATTATGTGATTTGGGCAAGTCATTTGTTCTCTCTGGGATTCTGATTTCTGTGATATTTTGTGAAACATGTCTTAAAGGGCTGTTATAAGAAAGACTAAGATTTCTGTAGAATGTAGCTTAGACTTCTGGATATCTGATGGAATACAGTGAATAGTTGCCATGCATTCACTAAAATTGTGTACCTTTGATATGATGTGATAAAAATGATATGTTGCCTTCGTGGCATCATTCTCAATAACATGAAATCCCACTTTCATTGTGAGAAAATCATCACACAAATTCCAATAGTACGGCATCCTATAATACATCTGATCAGTACTCCTCAAAAGAATCAAAGTCATCAAAAGCTAAAAAAAAAAAAAAAGGCCACAGTAATTAAAAGATATCTTGTAATTACTGACACCAATAATCACTACATGATTACCCTACAACTAATCATTAGACTGAGAATGACACCAAGGGAAAAAAAATAAAAAATATGAAAATGTGTATTTATTAACATGTACTTGCATGTTATTAATTATAGCAAAAGTTTAAAAAATCAGCACTAATTTTAAAAAATAAGAAAGGTAAATTTTTAAGGTAAACTTTAAAGCATCATGTCCAATTGTAGTTATTCTAATTTATAGTTATATTTAAATATCTATGGAAAAGAAGATAAAAAGAAAGAACTAAGGAAGATTCTAGAATTATGGCAGTAGAGGTGATGTAAACATTATTTTCTATAATTTTTCCTATGTTATGGTTTAGTCATTGAAATTAAAATATAGAATATGTGTCTTATGATCATACAATTCTGATTTTAACATCCAAGAGTTAGGGAAAATTTACTCTGAATTAATATTAATAAAATATTTTACCTTAAGATACTAAAGTTTTTAAACAATCTCATGGTAACATGTTTTGATTTTACAATAGAACTTATTATAATACATATACTTTGTTTATTCATTTTATCTTTTAAAGGTTCATTTACTTAAGCATACAAGAGCTAGGGTGCAGGCCATAGGTGTGGAGTAGTGAGAGGATTCACCAGTGACAGTGGGGAACAGAACAGATGGATCTACTGAAATACACTGCTGAGGGGAGCAGCCAGGGAGAAAGGAGAGATCTGCTAAGCCATGTGGGAAGCTCCCCTGGCTGGGGAGCAAACAGTGGCTGCAGATAGCTTCATAGGCTGAGACTTAACCCCTTGTGCCACCGAGGAGCCCCTATTTATTCATTTTAAGTTTGGGGTTACAATTTTACTTCTCCATCAAACCATTTGTGCAAATACCCTACCTACTTCCCTCCTCCTTCCTTCTCTCTCTCTCACCTGACCCATTTCCTGGTAAGCAGAAAATTTTTTTCACTAAGTCCAAGGTTTGCTTTTGTTTTATTTTGTCAGTGTATATTTGTGTCTATGTGTATATGTATACATACATACATACATACATGTATGTTTATTTCCCTGTGAGTGTGTTTGTATACATGCATATGTAGTTATTAATCTACCACAGATGAGTGAAACCATCCAATAGCTGTTTTTTTTTCTTTCTGACTTATTTCATGTAACATGATCACGTGAAGTCCATATATTTTGTCCCAAAAGGCATCTTTTTAAATAGCTGAGTATGATATTTCTCATAGTGTTTTTTTTCATTTTTTCTATGCTTTGTTGGTCTCTAATGGGGTGATTTGTATATTTGAAGCTTCTATTTCTGATTTTTTCTTTTCTTCTGCAAGTGTAATTCTATTTAAAGTGCTTAGTATATATGTTTTCATTTCACTCAGAATCTCTTTGTGTTCTTTTAATATTTTCAGTTTATTTGGTGAAGAACACTCTTTGTTCCCAAATCTTCTAAGATTTTTGCATTTCCCTTTCTGATTTTGATTGGTTTTCTCCAGTAAGTCATCAAGCATTTTTAATATTTCTGTTTTTAAGTTTTTGTCTGATAGACTGTCTATTTCTGTACACTTTATATATGTTCCAGACATCTATTCTTTTCATTTTCCTCTTACTTTTGTCTCCATATGTTCCTTGGTCCCTAGAATATCGATGTTTTCTATTCACAAAGTAAAAGAAGAGGCTGAGAATCATTGTTATAAACGAAGACAGAAATGGTGGAGATTTTTCCAAGACTTGGGTAGAACTATTCCTCAAAATGTTCTATTTATCTTAGCTAGTATTCCACATTCACTAAGTACCTCTGCTTTCACTTAGTTGACTTCCCAGGGACTCTAATATCATTTAGATACATGAATATTCTGAACACTGGAAATTATTTACATAAATCATGAACTGTCTTCTGGTTTTAGATATTCATCTGCTATAAGTTGTTGTAATATAATCAAGTTTATGTTATTATAAAGCTAAGATCTACATGCAAGCTTCTGATGCCAAACTGCTGAGATATCACTATACGAAACCTAATGTGGGAACTGGATCCTGCTTCCCAATACATTTTTAGATAAATCTCAGTAAAGGCAACTTTTTGAAATCTGATTTTATTCTATTGTATATAGAGTGCCTGAATGTACTTCCAACTATACATAAAATCTCTATGAGACATATAAGCCTCATGTTCTAAATATAACAACTGATATATACAAAAATTTAATAACTTGCTTCCAAAAGCAAACAAAAAACAAAACAAGCAGTCAGTTTGGATTTGCAATAGCTCACTTCTTGAGCAGTGCTTCTGAGGTTGGAGTATAGCACTGGTCCTCCATTACAAACACACCTTGACATTGATGGTTGATTGTTTCAACATGTCTCACATTTTGCAGGTATGTAAGTAGCCTGCAGCGTTTTCATATGCATCCCATACTATTGAGGAGCTTATTCACTAGGCTCCAGCAAAGTAATGTATCAATAGCCTAAGAGAACAGACCATGTCTGTGGAAAAAAAAAAATAAAATTTGCATTTGCTTGGTGTCTGATATATATTTGATGATTAGTCTCACAGTCTGTGCTAACTCACATGGTCAAATACAATGGGGGTGGGGAGGACACAGTCACAACACTAATAAAACAAAACCAAAAATTCAAACACACCAATAAAAAGAGAACATCGGTCATATATGGAAAGAAAAATTCAAAACAGAAAATAAATAAAACTGTAAATAATTCCTAGGAAATTTAAGTTTAGCATTCTCTCAAAGATAGAAGTGTGATGACTGCAGCTTTGTCTTCTGTTTAAAATTTAACCTGTGAACATGATACATACATAGAAATAATAGTAATGCTAATATTAGTGCAAAATAAAACTTGATTTGCTCAGAAAAGCAATTAGAACTTTAGATGAGGGTGCAAAATCAGTAGGTTACCTAAAATGATTTATTTCTATTTCCTCCAGTCCACTACAAACAAGTTTGCTACACAGATTATATAACTAATGAGTTCCAGAGTTGTAACTCTCCTTTTCCTAATTGTTTATGTTCATTACATAACATATGGAATTGCTATTAATTATACTGTAAATATAGTAGAGCTCTACTATAATAAAAGCATTCTTATTTTTTTAAATTTATTATGTTGGTCTGTGCCACTTATTTTATCTTCTACCAACTCCTTCAAGTTTTTTATAGAAAAAAATAAAAAATAAAGATTCAAAATTTTTTAAATTAATTCATATATCAATGTCAAGTCTATTTGGCTCACTTTTATTTCTTAGATGATTGATGTTATGCATGATTTAGCTATTCAGATAAATTGACTTAAGTCCTACCTCTCACAAACTTCTAGTTTATTAAGAAAAATAACACTAATATATGTGTTTGTGTGTGTGTGTGTGTGTGTGTATATATATGACAAGTTGCATATATATATATATATATATATATATATATATATATAACAATTTTAATGCCTAGTTTTAATTGAGGAGAGAGTCCAAAGAGATTGTCATCTAAGGAATGTTATATGGCATGTTAAGTGAACAAAGTTCTCGAGTAAACAAAGTGTCACCAACAAGTTTGTTTACTGAGGATAAACAAGCTCAAACATGTTCCATATTCTCCTTAATACCATGATAACTAGACATATATATTTCTAAAAGCAAATGATTCAAAAGTTGAATTATAAGTCCTTAATAATAGATATTGACATTTGGAATAATGAGGTAGTTGGTAGTTGGCTAACTAGAATACATTTCCCATTATTTTTATAGCCTTTTCATCTGTAAAATCCCCTTCTGATGGAACGTGTACTTTTTATGGGAATCCCTAATTAGTATAGAGTGAAAAGTGTGACTTGGGTCTTAGCCAATTAACACATTAAATTTCTCTAGTCAGAATGATTGCCTCAGAAATTACACATCTTCCTCGCAGAGTCAATGAGATGTAAATGTAGAACACTGCAAAGAAGGCTTGAACCTGAGGAGACTTGAACTTTGAGTTTCTGGGGTTTGAGAATAAAGCCAACATAGTGGAAAACTTTAAAGATAAATTGGGCTTAGGTGACATCTCTTGGGTCAAAGCTCAATTCTGGGTTTCCTAAAATGTAAGTAAAAAGATAATTATCTAATATGCTTAAAACAGTTTGAGCTGATTTTTCCTACAACAAATTATTTGTAACCCATGGCAAAAGTTACCCCTAAAATCGTATGTGCATCTTGATTTTTCAGCTCCAACAAACCAGCCAGGGACTTTATCTGTGCCAGGATCTACTATGTGTTGTTGTTTTGTTTTTTTTCTCCCAGTGAGAAAACATAATGGATTCACTGATTCTGCATTTATCAACATGTTCAGATCATCTAAGTTTATTTATATCAATGCATAACTTACAGAACTTGAAAGCCACCTAATTTGGTTAAAATGTACTGTTTATAGAACATAAGTTGGGATAAAATAATCTGGCAAAAAAAGACTAAATTTAGGAATTACAGAGTACCTTTCCACTATATCACACAGCTTCCAAAAGATTCCACAAATAGACACCAATTTTTGTTGCTTTTGAAAAAGACCATCTCTACATATCTTTCCCTCATGCAGATCTGTACACCAATGTGATACCATAATAGTCTTTTTTTTTTTTTACGTGAATCTAAGACAATATTTTTTACTGATTACATAATATGTGCTGGGAACAGTCACATGATGTATAATTTAACCCAAGGTGTTATAATCCTTATTTTCATTTTAAGATATCAAACAATGGGAATCAAAATTAAGCAGGTAAAAATTGGAAATTTAAGTCCAAGCAACACAACTCCAAATTGAGAATGTGTTTTCCAGCATATGGTGTTATTTCTGCCAGATTTTGCAGTCTTGGCTAGCACTACATGGAAGGCAATGTCAAGATTCTCTGTCCATTTTCATTGCCTCTGGGTTTGTTTATTTTCAACTATAGATTAGTTTCTCCTAAATATCAGGGAATGTGAACAACAGTAATTTCTCTATACCATAACTAAAATTTCAATGAAAGGAATCTAATTGCCTTGGTTTTGGTAGTATGCTGTCTTTTCTTGCCACAGATGAAGAATTAGAATTGAATATGATTTGTAGAGGAAGCACCATCCTAAAATACATGAGTAATGGAACTTTATGAAGAATCTTAGTTGTGTGAAGTAGACAAAAATGATAACCACTACAACCTCAATTTACTACAAAATAAAAATTGTACAGGATCAATGAGACTCAAGAAATATATTTCAGGCATTTTGTGGCATTTTCATTTCTTATTTTAGCAATTATAGTAGCCTAGAAACTGAATTATGTCATTAAACATAATCCTTTGTTTGAACATGCTTGGCACAGTTTTATTAAAATGATGTAATCATATAGAAAGTGTTGAATATCTGTATGCCTCATTTTGTTCACTTGTAAAATGAGGATATAAGTATACATGGCATGCATTGCTGTAATGTTGATGAGGAAAAAAGAAAACTTGGTCCATTAAACTACAGTATTCTAAAACCATTTTCATTAAATGTCATTTAACTTAAAGTCACAATTTCCAACCACACATAGATAATATTAAATGAGGACAACTTACTGTACTACCTGGCTTATTAAAAAGATGAGGTGTATTATAAAGACAGGAGTCATCTGTTTGAAACATTTATCATAATGCCTAGCATATAGTGAGCCTTCACTTTTATTCACTAAGTCTTTTATATGTTTATTGCAGAGGTTAAGTTCTATCAAGTAAAACAAGATCATAACAAATAATTTGGACCTTGGATATAATGAACTTCTAGATAGCACTCTCTCACACACACAAACACACACACATTATTGGAGAATAAAGGAGAGAATTTTACACTTTATAACAATAGCTAGTCATCACACTTAGTGAAAACACTGAGTAAAATAAAATTATGGAAATTAGAGGAAACAATTTTGTGAAATGCTCTGATGTCCATGAGTCTGTGAAATACACTGGGATATTTTATATTTGGGAAGCAGAGGAAAGGAGATATTAGAATAAAATATTAATGTCACTTTAAGACTCTGTCTCATTCTTTCCTTTTTATCTCTTTTGAGTGAAAACACTCTTGTTCTCCATTTTGTCCATTAACACAATAATGACATCCCTTAAGAAAAATATGTAAGACCCGTTCATCTTCTCTTTTCAGTTAAATTTTTAGTTTTTATTTTACCAACATTTTACTTCCAAGAAGCATTTGAGAGCATATCAGGCCTGATAGCCACTTAAATTATTTATCTGTGTTGATAAGTGGACCTATGCGCTTCCATATACAAAATTAAAATTCTTGACATTTTTTTTTTCCTATTGACATTTTTCAGACTGAGCTAAATTGGTGAATATTTCTTTCCTGAGATGTATTTACCTTTTTATCGGGGTTGCAGAGATTATTCGTAATTCTTTTGTAAAAAATAAGTTACAATTAAATAACTTTATATACAAACTTTTACTGTACATGATAATTTTAAATATGAATTTTATACTATGGAAGGTAACTATAGCAAGCAGTCTTTTTTATGTTTCCATGGGGGCACATATGTGCTTACATGCCTTTGCGCATGTGCACACACACATACATGTCAGAATCAAGTGCTAAAATAGATTAAAGTAGATTAAGCCTTTTAAAAAATATCAGGGAACTGTCTCACCTAGTTCTTCATGATTACAAAGAGAGGCATTTCTATTGTCCTATTGTAGTAATACAAGTTGAGAGCCTCAGACCTACTATCTTTTTTCTCTAACTGATTAGGTGATTCCTTTGAATATAAGATGTTACAGTGTAGGGTTTTGCCACATGCATGCTCCCTAGGAAGTTTTTGTTCTTTGCTATCTTGTAAGAAGAATAAACAGTTGAAATAGGTCTAATTTAAGATCTATCAAGAACATTTAAAGCTTTTTTGGGAGTGGCGAAAAATAAAATGGAATTTTCAAAATCAGGAAAGAATAGTTTGCTTTGTTTTGCTTCTTTTAAAATAGGCAGTGCATACTTGGCTGAAGGAAATTTTGGTTAAAATGCAAGAGCCAAGAAAAACTCTTTTATTCCTCTTCTTTACTCTTCCCCAGATGTTGAATATTTTTGGAATGAGGAAATATCAGAATTCAATTACTGGCAGCTTAAACTTCCAGAGGTGGCATTTCAAGGAAAAATCACTGTCAGAACATATACTGATTTCAGAACATCACTGAAAGAACTAGGTGGCTATGGCAGAAACAGAAAAGTGGACAAAAATAATTCTAAGAACTGAGCTTTTAGTGAAAATACTTGTGCAATGTCTTTCCTGCATTTCTCTATCTTTACCTCTAACCTTAGTAGTCTATCACTAAATATTTTCCAGGTTTCACATTTGCTAGTTTTCTTCAAACATCTGTAATCTTTATTTGCTGCTCTTTTTTGTCCCCCTCAACCTCTCTGTAAGTCTTCACACATCACTTCAAAATTAATTCTACTTTTAACATATTGGGATGCTTCTCTTTTCATTAGATTTCTCATTAGATTTGTCTTGTTGCCTTTTGGGTTGTCAAACCTTTAACTTTTCTCAACATTTTTATGTTTTAACACCTACTTTAGTCAAAAACAAAAGCTGTTGCACAATGTCTATAACCATCCCTATATTCTGTATTATGAACTCTGAGAACATATTCTTAAGGATATTGGGTTTTAAAGATCTTTTAAAGCCTAATTGGCATATTTCTGTCTTCTAATATGACTTTTTTCTAAGACTTCCTATCTTGTGAATATGATTCTTTTTTTTTTGAAGCTTTCCTGTAATTTTGTAATCTCTTAGATTCTAAATTCAGGTGTAATTTTTCTCTTACTTGTGCATATAGCTACATGATTTAAAAATCACCAACTTTCCACATAATTGCAAATAAAAATATTTTGTAAGATTTGCAATTGAAGATATTTTTAGCAACCCCATGGATATATAAAGTAAAACTACCAACTTCTTTCAAAGTGATGCAATTTTGATTTAACAGGGATTTAAAAAGCAATCTACATGAAATCACTGGGAAATTTGTGTCTCTCTTTGAAACTGTGCAGACACTAACCTAGTATATACAGTGTACATATATATTTGACTATGTCTCAGGCCATTGTCAATCTTTGGGTATTCACTAATCTACCTCTCTGTTCACAGACCAAAAAACGCACTGTTGCAAGATAAGAACAAAGCCGCTTGTCAGGAAACCAACAGGCCAATTGAATAATGATGCACTTCTGTTCTTCCCCACCCCCCAGTCACCTCCTTGGCAACAGCACCTGTGAATCTCTTATGTTAAGGTGGACACCTTTTTCATTATCCCTCCCCAAACAACTTCCACAGTTCCCTGCTTTCTGCACACAATTTCCCTCCAAAAAATCTGTAACCCCTCAACTAGAGTGGTATTTTTAAGGGTTGCCTTCCACCTGGTTGGTGATTTCGAGGTGTTAAACTTTCCCTCCTTCAAACTGAATTCAGTGTTTGATATCTACCTCTATGAGCAGAGCCCATGAATCAGTCTTCATTGACATCTTTAATCACCTTAGACTTAAAGGTTACAATATTCTAGAATTAAAAGAAAAAAAATCATACCTACCTATATACTTATGTATGTAGGAGGGAGAAAAAGGAAATAAAAAAGGAGCAAAAATAGTTATTAATTATTTCTTTATTTTATCCAAATAAACATGTAGAAACTGTCATGGTATTCTCATAAAGAGCTCTGAATTTAGAATCAAAGGAACACACATTTAGTCTTACCCTCGACACTTATTTGATGAGAGTTATAATCTTTCTGAGCTTTGAATTACACACATATAAAAAATGAACATAATAGACAGTACCATTTAAGATTGTTGTAGCAATTAAAGAACTATTGTATATTGAAAATGCAACTTAAAAATAAACTATCATCACATACAAATTCCTGTAAATTCAGTCCCTATTGTCCTTTTCCTAATTATTTCATCCAAAGAGAAATGTTTTAAGGGACTGAGAGATGGTCCTATGATCTTAATGGGTCTATGACCACAATGATCATAAGCTAACTTCATTGGTCTGATACTTATCTTAGAGAGAGTCTTTTATAATATACATTTAATTGCCCTTGGGATTTCCTAGAATTGCCAAACTCAGAATATTATCTCTATAAAATTCAGAAAACCTTCTCATGCTGCCACTGCCTTCCTTGAGCATCTCTACCTAAGCATTTACAAGGCTTTCTGGCTATTATACTATTTCTATTTGAGATCAAGGCCCCATATTAAAAAATGACTTTCTCTCATTGGGCTCAATAGTAACCAACTTTAAACATCATCAATCACTTGTTTCTTCACAGAGAATTTGGACAAGATATCATATTATGATAGGAGAATAATTTCCTGGTAATTTAGCAAAGACTTAATTCTATTTGAAAGTAGCATGGAGCTAATGATTTTGACAAGAACAATCTCTTGACTTAGGTAGATTTATAAGGTTCTTTTCCTTTTCAAGTTAAGTTTTTTGATTATAGATGTCATGTCTCCCACAATACTAGTTATAAGTTTGTCTTTTCAAATGAAAAGTGAAGCTTGAGGATTTGATTGCCTTGTCATTTAACAACATTATCATGAAACACTTTTTCTCCTACTAAGTCAGAAAACAATACATTTTCAACTCAGAGTTCTCAATATTCTTTTCATTTCCATTATATCACTTTGAAAGAAAGCAGCACCTTTGTAGACATACATGTAAATAGAAACATTTAAAAATGCAGATCCATAAAGACAAAATCAAGAGCCAAGGACAAAAAGAAGGTAGGAAAATTGAGCCTTAGAAGCAATAACCCACCAATTACTTGAGTTGAACAAATATCTTTCCAATCTCCCACAGCTGATGTAAAAAGTACCACACATAATTCAAAGGACAAACTGGGTATAGAAGAAGTATAAAGGAGAAAATGAGAAATGAACAACTTGGAAAAGAGAATGTTTCCTTAATAAGTTGTGTTTGCCACATATTCATTTGTAAATCATCATAGTCCTACCTAGAAAAACAGAGTTCACTTTAAGTACTGGACAGTTTGGTTTGAGGAACTGACAGGATTTGTAGTTGGCAAACTTCCATCATGTCATTTTATTAAGTTATAATCTAGAGAGGTAGACTACAAAAGGCAATTGTAAAAATTACAAAGAGAAGCCAAATCTGGAGTCTCAGGAGGCTATTCATCTATACTGGGCAGTGCCTTGCCAGGGGCATAGTAAATTCTCAGTGAAAACCTTTTGATATGATTGAATGAGGTTGCCACACAAAGCACTGAGATACTCTAGTTCTAGATGGTTTTTAGCTTCTAGACCTAACAACTTTCCTTTTGTTGAATAGATATTGCTCTTTAATACTGTCTCTGTATTAGTTTCTTAGGTCTGCCATAACAAAATACAACAACTGGGTGATACAACAGAAATCCATTTCTTCACAGTACTGGAAACTAGAAGGCCAAGATCAAGGTGTGACTAAGTTTGTTTCTTCTAAACCTCTCTCATTGACTTGTGTTTGGGTCAGTTTTTTTGCTGTGTCCTCACAAGGCATTTCCTCTCTGTGTGCACACTAGTAGTATTTTCCTTATTTTATAAAGACACACGTCATATTAGATTAGATTTCACCTTTATGTCACATTTAACCGTTGTTATCTCCAAAAACAGTCACTTTGGTGTTTGGAGCTTCAAAACCTGAATTGGAGGTTGGGGGCAGGGCACAATTTAGTCCATTAAATTCTCCTTTGAAGATAATCTTCAGAGACGCATACAAAATATTGGAAAGAGATTTGGGCATCAAACAATATGAAATGAATCTAGCCAGGCATTAATTATTATAGCTTGACCATGGAAAATAACTTATATTTCTTTTAAAAAATGTGAATATTAGTAATTGCCCATAGCAGTTTGCTCTGAAGACATAGGAAGATCAAGTATTAAAAGAAAACCGAGCAACTACTGAGTCCTAGGGCAAGTTAGGGTAATCAGGTAGCTTCAAGGACAGAGCAGGCAGGGACCTCCTGAGATTTAAAGAAGCTTCTGAGATAAGGGCAACTAGAGGAATAAGGGAAGCTCCAGAGATAAAGGCAACAAATTCCAAAGGGAGCTAATCAAATATCCCATTAGGAGGGGTAACAGGACATTCCAGATCAAGGATGATAAAGAAAAGTGTGCTAAGATAAGGGCTGGGGCACAGAGACTTAATTCTGGGCACAGAGACATTAAAGCAGTGAGTGAGACCATCAAGAACTAACCAATCACTAAGAAACTGATGGAGTGTTAGAATAATTAGGGAAAGAAGGTCTATAGTCCCTGAGACACTATTCCACTTCAGCTTCCTTGCCCCTCCCTGGCCTGGTTCCACCAGCCTGGGAGTCCTACTTTATTTCTGTTCCTTTTCTCTCTAATAAACTTTTTCTTTCTCTAAACAAATTTGCCTCTTTTCCCCTTGCTTGCCTGAGCATCAGTCAAGTTCCTGCTGCAGTTTCATGTGACACCAACTGGTGCAGGTCTAGTGGCCTGGCCACTGTGTTGCCCCTCCAGCCTGGGGTTCATTCCTGGCTGGGATATTAGATCTGAAAACCTGAAATTCTGGTATCACTACCTTATATTGCAAGTATTTCCCTTTGAAATTTATACTTAGTTCTTGGGGTCTCATCATTACCCTGAAGGTCCAAAGTATTCTGTGTGGCAAGTATTCTGAACTGTAACCATCAACATTTTTTTAAAAAAATCAGCCATTCATACACTGCAGATGCCTCAGACAATCAAAATTTCTAATAAATTAACTTTTATTTTTCTCAGGATGAATTTGTATTTTCAAATAAGATTTGTGTTGATCAGTTGGATTTATCCATTCTAATCAAAGTATTTGATGGACACTAATAAGATCAGTTAAGCATAAGGCACTGAACAAGAATTACATAAAAGAGACACAAATTGTTCTTAAAAAAATCTACTATGGCCACAATTACACACACACACAAATAAATTATAGGGATAGAAGTGAGAATTGACCTATTAAATTAAAACATATTTATGAAGGAGTGCTTTTCTGTGTAGGATTTAGGAATATTTAATTGGAGAACAAATTTAAAATAATTATAAGGATGGGTGTTTTAAAAATATATAAAATGTGGGGAAGGCTAATCAAGGAAGAATCTTTTGAATGTTTTACCACTTTAAATGCACAACAGTTGTCTTTACACTATCAGGGCTCATTCAAAAGGGTAAAATACTGGCTTGCTCACCCAACATTCAAGAAATAGAGATCAAAGTAAAAGTGTGGAAGAATATCAATATGAATTACTGAGAAGTTTGCATATGGAAATAAGCATGCCACTTCAAAGGTTAATTTAAGTAGTGAAGAGCTTATTTGAAGGGTGAACGCTGTATCTGTACCTGCCAAAGTATCAAAAGCCAACTGTTAGATCTCATTCACTTTTGTTGAGATTAGGTAATTTATTTTACAACAACTTTATTTTAAAATTTGCTGATAAAAGCCCACATTTTCAGATCTTGTAAACTTTAACTGAAAAAGGTGTTGTAGTGTTTTTATTTCTTTTTAATCACATTGCAGTGATAAACATATTCATTAAAATCCTAAGGGGAGAACAGCTATCCAATATTATGTCACTTTCCTCATAATGCAAATTAGTTCAACAAAATTAAACTGTTTCAGTTTTCCTTCTGCTTAGCATGGCAAGGCTCTTACTGAAATGGATCAAAAGTTGCTTTATGCCTTTCCTTAGGTCGAATAATATTGACATACATTTCAACAGAGCGGTCAATTCCAACATCTAAGGGCCATATTTTGTAGTTGAGTAGAGCAAATTGGCATATTCTTATAATACTATAAACAAGTCTTCTTGAGGCTAAAAGTCTATTTTTTATGAACTTGTCCTAAATATCTGAATTCTTCAACTATCAACTTTGACAAATCAGGGACATTTGTAGTTTTTAAAGGGTAGTTGTGTTTTCTACTCATGTGTAAAAGTACCCTTAGGATATTTCCAAGAACCATCTGTAGTTTTGCCCCACATGACCTGAAATAATTTAAATCTGAATAAGCTGAAATTTCAAGAGGTGTTTATTTTGTTTTTAGTGACTTCATACAATGCTATTGGAATTGAGGGGAGGTTTATATATTTAAGTGAGAAAATGCATGCACAGCTCTAATGTCAGGCTGGGGTTCCTCCTAAAAGCTGCTCAGTAAGCAAAATAAAATTCTTACAAATTAATTTGACCTTGAATAAGGAAGCATATTTTTATCAATCAACCATAACCAACATTGACTTTGGGGATTAGCCAAATTGTTGCATGTATATTCAGGTAGATAAAGCGGTTGTCAAATGCAGTCTTCTTGATCCATAGTCTGTCACTCTACATCAAATTGAAACCTGCAGAGCTTTTCTTGTTTCAATTTTATATAGCAACATGGAATACATGAGTCAAATCTGTCTTGCTGGGTTACAAGAAAAGGAGAAGAATCAAATGCAAACACTCAGCGATTATATAGGTTGGAAAACTTAATTCCTAAGTAAATATACTGTTAATTTAAATATTAAATATAATTTCCCAATTCTACAATATTATGAGCTAGAGCAATGTTTCTCAAACTTTAATGAGCATAGAAATTATCTGAGGGATTTGTGAACAGATTGTTTTAGAAGGTCTAGGAAGGGGCCTGAAATTCCAATTAATAAATTCCCAGATGGTGTCAACATATGAGATTATGGACCACGCCTTGAATAGCCAGAGAACAGCATAAATTAATACAATTCATCAAGAGATTTCACAGGAAAGGAAGTGTGACACACCAAACAAGCAATACTAGTGCCTGCTAATTCATTTAATTTGGCAATAACTATGCCAACCTTTTGACTTCATTGAAATCAACATTACTATTGTCTTCTCTCTATAACACTGGTCAACAATTTTTTACAAAAGTCATGTTACTGAAATAAAATTAGTCATTTCCTATCAATTTGTATGCGTTCAACATGAATATGATAGTCAAATACTAATTTTGGCTCTAGTTTTTTTTTGTAATCTGCAATAAATGGATGTTTACATCACAAACTCCATGCCAATAGCAATAGGCCTACAGTTAATACCTGTAAAAAATCAAGTCATAGACTACTTCTTAGATTTCTTCGCTTGTCTCTTGTACAGCTGTTCAGGAGCATCTCTGGGGAGTGTCCAGCAGTAATCAGCCAGCATTGCAGTGGACCATTTTCCATGGTATCTTTGTTCCATTGATGCAATATCTTGATAAAAACATTTGCCATGTTCATCACTAACCATACCACAGTTTTCAGGGAAGAAATCCAGATGGGAATGAAGGAAGTGGATCTTTAGAGACATATTGCAGCCAAGTTTCTGATACTGCATCAGCATGTCTTCTACTAGTTCCTTGTAGTTTTCTGCCTTAATATTCCCAAGAAAGTTTGTAGACACTAGGTGAAAAGCATTCCATGCTTGTTTCACATCACCCTGCAGCAAGTTGTTGAACTGGTCATCTTTGAAGAGTTCTCAAATCTGAGGACCCACAAAATCTCCCTCTTTAATCTTTGCTTCGCTGAGTTGAAGAAAATTTTAATGCAGGTATCGGAAAGCTGGTGAGGTCCAGTCTATGGCTCTCACGAAACTCTTCATCAAACCTAGTCTGATGTGAAGGGGTGGTAGCAGGATTTTGTAAGCCTCGACCAGAGCTGGGTGCTGGATATTCTTCTCTTCAACTGCTACATTTTGTCTGCGAGTTCATTCCTTCCGCAAGTAGTGCAATTCAATTGCTCAGCTATCCCACTCACATAAGAAACGCATGTATTTTGTATATCCCTGATGCAGTCCCATTAAAATGGCAACTAGTTTGAAATCACCACAGATGTGCCAGCTGTACTTGTGATACTCAATGGAATTCAGTAGGCTGCTTTAAGTTATCGTATGTCTCTTTCATGTGGACAGCACACGCTACTGGAATAGATGGAAGACGGTTCCCATTGTGCCAAAGCACAGCCTTAAAACTCATTTCTGAAGAGTGTAGAAATAGTCTCCATTCTTGTGGGTCATGAATTATTTCTAAGGCATTCATGAGGCCCTTAATATCAGAACACAATACCAGAGTACTTTCCATTCTGAAGAAAGGCTCAAACTGCTGGTGGTGCTTTCAATATAAAGTAATTGTGACATATTCTTCTAGAAGATTTCATTGTTGGATTCTTGATCCTAGCAATTCAGCCTTGTTCTTGGATAAGTCCAAATCATGAACCAGGTCATTTAATTCTTCCTGTGTTAGTTTGTGTGGGGTTGATGATGCACCACAGTGAAAATCTGGATCACTGCATGCTGATGGAACAGGAGAAGAACGGATTGGCTCACCCTTGTCCTCATCAGATGAATCAAGGGAATATTCTGATGGAGGTTCTGGAATAGGAAGCCCCCAGCATGTGGAAATGGTCTTAATGCAGACAGAAAGCTTGGGTAGACTATTCTCAACTTCTTTGGCTTCATTATTCTGCTGGAAAGAGGAGGAACCAAGCAGAAGTAACAGTTCTTTTATGTGGTTGCTTGGCTCTCTCCACACCATGGGGACTGCAAACGGAATTGATCTTTTGCCATTGAACCACTGTGAAAGTTGTGTTGTACATGTAGCACAGCAAATATGTGTGGCCAAGGCTTGTCTTGGTCACCAACCTTGCATCTGAAGTAAAGATGATAGGCCTCCTTCATTTGAGAAGTGATAGTTTTCTTCTGGTTGGCAAATGTCGCTTCACCACAAATAGAGCAGAAACTGTCCACTATTGACACACTTTTGAGGCATTACTGTTCTGTATTGTGCCTAAATGGATAAAATAATAACTATGGAACAGTTCTATGGAACAGTAGCTTAAACTTTCTCGCACAAAGTCTGAAATATTTTCAATGCTCAACCTTTCCGACAGGGTTTTCTATAGTACACTGCTGATGTCAGCTTACTTCAGCAGCCGCCTGGCAGTAGTATTGCATTGCATCAAAAAATGAGGCAACCAACTGTGGATGATGTGTGCATGATGGTATTATGAAATGTGATGCAATATTACATCATTGTAGGTTGATTTAGGATGTTGTTGTAGTCTTACTGGATACATTTACATGGTGAAACATATAAAATGAATTATATGAAATAGCTTCAAAACGAGAGCTAATAAAAAAATTTCTGGGTTATATTCATGTTAAGCACACCAAGATAGTACAGATTAGGGCCTTTTTAAGTCAGTAATGATCTCAGTGTTGACCAGTGTAATCTGTTTTCTTTATAACAGTATAGAAGAGAAATAAAGTAGCATCCATGTGTATGATTATAAATCCTTTCAGATGACACAACATATTAGAGAAATGTTCAAGATTAAAATTTTAAATTCCCTATCCTCAATCTCATGTGGTACAGGAATAAAGATAAATGTCATCTAAAATCAGTGATGGGGCCTCCCTTGTGGCGCAACAGGGGAAGTCGAAGCACTATGAAGCTATCCAGAGCCACTTCAGCAAGAGTTCGATCCCCAGCCAGTGAGTTTCACGCATGGCGCAGCAGACCTCTCCTGCCTTTCCCACTGCTCCCCTCAGCAGTGTATTTCAGTAGATCTGCCTGTTCTACTCCCCACTCTGTCTCTGGTGAATCCTCTCAACACCCCCGCACCCCCCCACACACACACCTCTGGCTTACGAACCAGCTTGTATGCATAAATAAATAAATCCTAAAAAATAATAAAATAAAATCAGTGATGGTGGATGAGAATGCTGATGACCTCTCCTACCTTAGGTGAGCACCTAGGATCCATAGAGAGAGTGCCTGGGGATATCAGTGGTGCATCTGAACTACGGAAACCTGCATCATTTATCTGTCCATGCAGTTTGATTTTGGCAGTTTGCTAAGATGCAATGAGGCAAGATGCCACCAATTAACCAATTGTCCAATATGTTTACTATTTTTTTTAAGATTTATTTTTTATTTATACATACAAGCTGGGGTACAGGCCAGAGGCGTGGGGCGGCGAGAGGGTTCACCAGAGACAGTGGGGAGTAGAACAGGCAGAGCAGAAATACACTGCTGAGGGGAGCAGCGGGCGAGGCAGGAGAGGTCTGCCGCACCATGTGGGATTCTCCCCGGCCTGGCGTCGAACTCGTGTCGCCGCTGCCGACAGCTCCACAGCACTGTGCTTAACCGCTGCGCCACCGGGGAGGTCCTGTTTACTATTTTTTAAAATATTTATTTATTTATGCATACAAGCTGGATGGAGGTCACAGGTGTGGAGTGATGAGAGGATTCACCAGACACAGGGTAGGAAGCAGAACAAGTGGGTCTCCTGAAGTACACTGTTGAGGGGAGCAGTGGACACGACAGGAGAGGTCTGCTGTGCCATGTGGGAAGCTCCCTGGACAGATATCAAACTCGAGCTTCAGTGACTCTGGATAGCTTCAAGGCACTGCGACTTAACCTACTGTGCCACCTGGAGGCCCCAATATGTTTACTATTAACTGAGAAAGTTATGTATTTCCTCATTCTTGACAATCTACTTAACAGAACTTGCTCCTTTAAGGAAAATTAAAACAAATCCATCCACACCTCTACCTACTTCCTAGTGCTTGGCACTAACTGATTCAATGGAATCACTTATCACAGTTTTGTTTCACACAGGAACAGAAAACAATAGCCTGTACACTCTCTTTCTGAGGATTTAGAGTGAACATTTTGTTTAAGAATACTCTAAGGATTCAGAGTCCTAAGAGTTCCTTATCAGAGTTCTCAGTTTTTTAAAATTGCTCTTTTTTGATGAATTTATTTATCCATTATATATTTATTATTTATCCAGTATATATATAATATATATAATAAAGATGTGTATAATATATATAATATAAATTATATAATATATATATTATATGTATATTTTTATAAAGTATGTGGCATACAAATATTATGGGGCAGGTTAGTGTTAAGATTTGAGGGAAAATAACATATATGGCAGTTTCAAATATCATAGACCTCAACATTCTTAGGTGAAATATTTGTAGAAACAATTATTATCTAGTTATTCAAATTACTTTTTTTAAAATTTAGAATTATTTTATTTTTTAAAATACATATATATTTTTATTGTTATTTATATCTTTTACATTTTGTATTCCCCTTGGGTAACCCACCACCAATTCACCTGTGATCCTTCTCCATCGTCCCTTGTGTCCTTTTCTACTCCATTTTGTGCCTTTATCCTCCCCCTCCCCCCAACCCCCCCAGGTGTCTCTCTCCTATTTGGTTTCCCTATAGCTCTGTTATAAGTGAAACCATTTGATATTTTTCTCTTTCTTTCTGGCTTATTTCACTGAGTATGATCCCCTCTAATTCCATCCATGTTGCTGCAAATTGCATACGTTTATCTTCTTTGAATGTTGAAGTTATTCAAATTACTTCTTAATCCTTAGCTACATCTGTTAGTACTGAATTTACTCCAAAAGACATTTATTGACTCATAAAACTACAAAGTTAAGAAATCAAGCACGGTTTATTCAAGAGCTTGTTATGTCATCAGAGCTCTAATACTTTCTATTTTAAGGTTCTGACTTTGCTGTACTAAATTAATGGTCACTCTCCATGAAGGATATCCCAACGGTTATACATGTTGAGAGTGTCTCCAAAGAGATTATAAGCTTTTCTTTAATGATATTGAAAGTAGACAATTGACTTGGCTCTTTCCCATTGGTTTAGTTAAACTTTTCTTGGTCTAGTGCTACAATCTAAGACACTTCCTGTTCGATTCCTCTTTCCTTCACTCTCTCACCACAGGTGATGCGTTAATAACATTCTTAAGGCTGTCTCCACATTCTTCTGCACCCTTTTCAAATAAATCTATTATGTTATTAAATTTATCTAGTGTCAACATCTTGAGGATCCAAAGTAATGTAATACTGTATAAAGAATAATTTTCCAGTGAAAACTTCACTTTTTATTTGCAAGATAATTGTGAACAGAATTAAGAAATTAAAAACATATGGATCAGGATATAGCCACAAAATGACCCCCTGTGGTTTACAAAGCAATTAATTTTCCATAATATATGTTTTTGTGACTCCTCCATACATCACAAATTTCCACTTGTATTGTCTGAGATTATAAATTCCTTTAGAGAGAATTATATTTTTGCTTCCCTGTAAACCTTTGTCACCATATAAATGATAAGATAAAATATATATGTTTACGGAAAATACTTTCATATATCTGGAAGATACTATGGATTACTACACCACTAAATAACCGTTACTTTATCAAAATGCCTATGGTGAATCATATTTTCCAGGTTGTAAGGTTATCTTGTCAAGTATTTATTTAGATCTATCTTTCAGCTCATACCTGCTGTTTTTAATCATCATAAAAAGTTTAAAAAGAAAGATTTCTGTATCGTAAGAATGAACATTTTCCAATCCTTCTATAGCTCTGAAGGATGCAAATTATTAATAACTTTTTTCTCATTTATTAATGTTTCAGATAATCTGAAAATAAATTCTAAAAACTTGCATTTTAAAATTTGTAGTTTAAAAACAATCTTACCTCCACTATCTTTCTACATGTTAGGAAAAGAGATATTTCATTATATTTTATTAAAAAAACAATTTAAAGAAGTTATTTGTTCAAAGACAATGGGCCTCCCCGGTGGCACAGAGGTTGAGCGCTACGCTGTGGAGCTGTCTGCAGTGGTGATGCGAGTTCGACGCCCGGTGGGGGAGAATCCCACGTGGCACGGCAGACCTCTCCTGCCTTGCCCACTACTCCCCTCAGCAGTGTATTTCTGATCTGCCTGTTCTGCTCCCTGCTCCGTCTCTGGTGGGCCCTCTCGCCGCCCCACGCCTCTGGCCTGTACCCCAGCTTGTATGTATAAATAAAAAATAAAAAACAAACAAACAAACAAAAAAAACAAAGACAATGAACTACTTCTTGAGGAATGTTTTTTTCTGATCGAGTCTTGTAAAGGAAATTACATCACTAACCCTCAATAGAGACATCTTGTGGACCATGGAGGTAAAATGATCTTCTGCAGAGATACCTATGTCAATAGTATTGTTGATGTTTAATGTATGGAAACTTTTGGAATTTATATTAATGTTGGAAAATACATATCAATTTTACTTGAGCTAATATTTTTAAATTATATGTGTGTGTGTGTGTGTGTGTGTGTGTTTTACAGCATTGTTCATTTTCTTTTTTTACAATGTTTCCTTTCTTTTCTCAGGTGTAGTCCCCAAAGAATTTCTACCACCAATTCATCTGTGCACCATCACCATAGTTCCTTGTGTTCCCTCTGCCCTCGTTTTGATTCATTAATATTAAATCATTGTAAAAATAAGAGTAAATGTTAAACCATTTTTTATTCTTTTTATGGCAGTTATTTTCTGTTTTATTTTTAAATTTTATTTATTTTTTTATTGAGCAACTTTGGTTTACAACACTGTATATGATTTAGTTGCAGGTTCACACCCCTTCAGATATAAGCTACTATACCACACCCATCATTGAAGTGTGTAGAATCCTCCTTAGCCCTTTGGGATGCATCCTCCCTTTGCTTACTGGTCCCCATGTTTTCCTTCTCATAGTTTTAATTCCATAGTCAGATTTCCATGATTTGTTTTATTTTAATTTTGTTTATTCCTTTGTTTTGTTTATATTCCACATTAGTGAAATCATCTGGTATTAGTCTTTTTCTTTCTGACTTATTTCACCTAACCTAATCCCCTCCAGTTCATTCATGCTGTCACAAATATTAAGATTTTATCTTTTTTTTAATAGCAAGATTTATTTTTGTAATACCTGTAGTATTCAATTGTGTATACATATCACATCATCTTTATCCACTTATCTGTCATTGGACACTTAGATTTGCCATATTGTGGTTATTTTAAATAGTATTGCAACAAACACAGGAGTTCATATATCCCTTTGAATTAATGTTTTTGCATTCTTTTGGTAGATATCTAGGCATGAGATTGTTGGATATATTTTGACTATCTTTTAAAACCTCTCTATTATTTTCCATAGGAACTGAACCTGTCTATATTCCCATTAAGAGTGTATGAGTGTTCCTTTTTCTACATATCCTCACCAACACTTTTTGTTTCTGGTATATTTTTGATATGGGCCATTCTCATAGAAGTAAGATAAAAATCAATATTTTAAAATACTATTCTATAAAACTTTCTACTTTTAAGCCTGAATCCTGAACTTTATATCAACACAGTATAAGAGAGGACAAGCATATATCTCTTTAAGCAAGAAACTAGGGTTTATTAATGGACAAGAAAAGAAGGTTTTCTACTACAGCAAATACTAAACCAGAAGCATTGTTTCCTATAATAGAATAAGTTTCTAATCAAAAGGAATAAAAGATAATTTCTATCAAAACTATTGGGTACAGGATCATTTTGGGAAGAAGAGAGAATTATAGACATCAGAATTTGAATCCCAGAGTTCAAGTCCTAGCCAATAAATTATTGATAGGAAAACTGAGGGCAGAAAAAATATAACTGCTTTCTTTAACTAAAATCTGAGAGGAAGTAGCTAAAAGAGTGATACTTAAATCAACATGGAGAATTCTTCGCAGAATTAATGAAGAATGCTTTTTGGATACAGACTGTGTTGAAAGATGGTCTACTTCCCAATACCCAAATACCACCTTATAAATAAGCATAGGAGAAGGGGTAGACATTTAAGAACCTATGTATTTTCATCCAATTTGAGAGTTAATTTGCAATTTCTCCTCCATATCAATTTTATGTCTTTTCTTTTGAGGTAGCATCAGTTTACAACACGGTATGTGTTTCAAAGGCATAGGATCACACCGCTGCTGGTATATGTCACCACATCACATTCACCATTACACCCCCCAGAGTCCTATACCCAGGGAATTGTGCCCCTTCCCCACTTTGTTCCTCCCTCCCCCATCTTGTAGCCCTAATTCTACAGGAAACAGTAAATTTCCTAGGGGTTGTTATTGCTTTGATTTTTTTCTGACACTCTAGAACCATATATATATATATATATATATATATATATATATATATATATATATATATATATATATATATATATATATATATATATATATATATATATATGGATGGTTATGTATATATGATTGTGTTTATATTTATATATGTTTATATTTATATTTATGTTTATATATTAATGCATAAATATAAACACATTAAATGTGTTTTTATGTGTATATGTTTATGTTCATGTATACGGTTATGTGTGTGTGTGTATATATGTGTGTGTGTGTGTGTTTGAAGGCATGTTTAATTTAATTGCAAATATTCAAATTCTATGCAACATTAATTTTGCAAAACAAGTAATATGTGGATTTTGGGGTTGCAATATTCTAGGTTAAAATTTTAGTTCTATCAGTTATCTGTTATCTTAGAATGAAACTCTTTCTGTATGTCTATTTACTCACTGAAAAACAGGTTATAAATAGGCAGTTTATAAATAATAATTAGGTTATGAATAATTTAATAAATAATAAACAGGCTATAAATAATCAGCAGGTTACTTTCAAAATTAAATAATGAACAAAAATGTTTAGAACAGCATGTAGTGTTCTAAAAATTATTATCATTACTACTATTATTACTACACTCCCACCAACCCTAATACCACCACCTTTGGTTTAACTACTTTATTCTGATACAGGAAAGCTTTTTTTTTTTTTTTTTTTGGGTAGAAGACAAGTAGGACAGAGGTGCTGGGGGTGAGACGATTGACGAGAGACAGAGTGGGGGGGCAGAACAGGCAGATCTAGCCTGCTAAGAGGAACATCAGGTTATACAGGAGAAATCTGCGGTGCCATATATATATAGTCCATAGCAGTGCTAGCTGTGAGACTTAACCCCTAGGCCACCAGGGAGGCCTTGAAACTGGTAAACTATTAGTACTTAGGAAAAACACATGCTAAATATGGAAGAAATGCTAAATATAGATGAAAACTCAAGATGTTTCCTAACTAACATTGTTTTTCCATTTTAAAACATGATACTTTTTTTTTTAAGATTTTATTTATTTATGCATACAAGCTGGGGTACAGACCAGAGGCGTGGGGCGGTGAGAGGGTTCACCAGAGACAGAGTGGGGAGCAGCACAAGCAGATCGAAGGAAATACACTGCTGAGGGGAGCAGCGGGCGAGGCAGGAGAGGTCTGCCGCACCATGTGGGTATCTCCCTGGCCGGGCGTCGAACCAGCATCGCCGCTGCCGACAGCTCCACAGCGCAGCACTTAACCACTGTGCCACCAGGGAGGCCCCATGATACTTTTTTTTATAGTTCTATAATTCCTTCAATCTTACCCAGCAATGATGAAATATATCCTAATATTTAAAGGGAGTTTAGTATGAAAATACTACCATATTACACAAAGTACAAAATCCAAGTATAAAATTATCTTTGTCTTCAATGAAACACTTTTGGATGGAACAAATAAATATTTAAAAGAAAAAAAATATACAAAACTTGTAAATAGCATGCTTAAATTTTGAGCTCAAACTCTTGTGATATAAGAGGTTTATTTTGCCTCCCTCCCCTTTCATTGTTATGTTCCCTAAACTCCTGTATTCTGACCTAAGGCATAATGGTTCTTCTCATAGATTCTCATTCTCTCTAAAAGCAGGAAATTCTGAAAAGCTTGTCAAAGTGCCTTCTATCACACAATTCACAGGTCATTTATGTAGACTTGGGAGTTTTTGCCAGTTTCAATAAACATCTAGAGTTCTATAGGTTACCCCAACTTCATTGGACCTCCAGACCTCTTAGAGTCACACTCATCACTAATTTTCTGGTCCAGTGGAGCATTACACAACTTCTTCCCAACCTTTCTACAAACTCAGAGCCAAGATGAAAAAGAAATAAGGTGCCATCGTAATGTAATAGAAAAAAAAAAAAATCTCCCCAGGTTAACAGCATAAACAAAAATAGAACATAATGAGTAATCCTAATCGGACAATAAATATGTCAAATAAATTTTCCTGCCATTATATATGGAATTACTGTTAGATGAAAAGAGAAAGAACTGCTCCCAAGCTATACTTGCCAAGTCCATGAAGACACTCATTGGTTTTCTTCATGGTTTTGCTGTGTTTATGATATTTAGGATACATGTTTGGTTTCCTGTCATGTTATTTCAGATGCTGACTCCCCACATAAATAACCCTCGGTCTTTCTTTTGTTCCTTTGATATCTCAATATTTTAAAGTCAATTTCATGAGGTCATCTAAAAATGAAAATATATTTACTTCAGATTAAGAGGATGGGAAAGGAAATGAGTTTCATCTGAGTATTATTTGAGCTTCTCATTTAATATTTGCAATGGCTCTATGCACTGGATATTATTCAATCTTTCTAATATGCACTACTAAAATATTGATTACAAAGGCATGAACATGATTTTAAGGATACTTTTCCTTTCTTCTATTTTAAGGCTAAATAATAAAGAAAAATGATGTCAATAATTAAAAGCACAGGTACTGATTTCTTATATAGAAATTATTAAATGTTAATTGATAATCCCAAGTGTCATGACAAAATACAAAATAATAAAATAAGCTTCCCTCTATTTAAATATTTCATATATACAGTTCCAAAGAAAAATATTTTATTTATGATGGTGTTGCTTTTCCCCTCTCTGGTGAACTATCATAAAGACAGAAATCTTCATTGAACACAGAGACAAGAAAACAGAATCATAAAGAATTCTTCTTGCAAATAGATATTTTTAAAAATGTGGCTCAATAGAAAATGGGTTTTAGAAAAAGAAATACCAATAACACCATTAAAAATCGCAGATGGAATCTTAAAATTATCTTTCTTTTGCAAATGAGGTTATATTGGTAATGCAGTTTTAGTGTGAATACCAAAATCTGATGAGATAAGTTTTCAAATTCTGTACAACAGGAAGACTTCATGGATACTGGCTTTATGCAGACATGATTTGGAAAACAGACCAACATTCACTTAGTTGTTTTGTGGTTTTTTTTTACATTCTACGATATTAAAGGACTGTAGAAAAAGACAAAAAAAATTTCTAATTATTAAATGCCTCTTGAAGGATTAAATCTGTAGTTTAACCATTTTTTAAATAATTGTTTACATGCATCCAACATTTCCATTATTATACCAAATAGTACAATATACAATATGTACCTCTTCAGAAAGTAAGTTACTTAAAATAGTGGCAGATTTTTACATAGAATGCTTTTTATTTGCTTTTAGATTTTTACTTCATTTGCTCTACTTACAGTATTTCCCTCTAGTTTTGGTAATGTAAATGAAATAAATTTGTTCAGAATTTATCAATTAAATGCCAAATAGGCATAGTTTTCTTTTTTTTATTTTATTTTATTCATACAAGCTGGGGTGCAGGCCAGAGGCATGGGGCAGTGAGAGGGTTCACTAGAGACAGAGCGGGGAGCAGAATAGGCAGATTGACTGAAATACACCGCTGAGGGGAGCAGCAGGTGAAGCAGGAGAGGTCTGCCGCGCCATGTGGGAATCTCCCCGGCTGGGCGTCGAACTCACATTGCCCCTGCCGACAGCTCCACAGCACAGTGCTTTAACCCGCTGAGCCACCGGGGGGGACCAAATTGGCAAAGTTTTCTTATGAAGTGGAAAAAAAAAAAATATATGAGCTACAGTGTAAAGAGGAATCTTCATTGAATAACTAGGACTGAGTTTGCTACTAAGGATAAGAAGACTTTACATACGTGGAAAGTTTAGAGATTCATATTTCTATAGAAGATATGAAAGTTTGAAATTTTTAAACATTTAGAATTTTAATATCTGAAAAACTATCAAAAACAATTTATTTTTACCCTAATCTACATAATCCTACTAAGAAGTTAGAGGCTACATTAAAAAAACAATTAACAGGGCCTCCCTGGTGGCCTAGGGGCTAAGTTTCAGCTCTACAACCACTGTGGCCTGAATTTGATCCCCAGTCAGGTCACTAACCCACATGTGGCATAGCAGACCGCTCCTGTATCACCTGCTGCTCTTCTCAGCAGTGTATTTCAGTAGATCTGCCTGTTCTGCTCCTCACTCTGTCTCTAGTGATTCCTCTCACCCCTCATCACTTCTGGTCTGCACCCCAATTCTTCTATGCATAAATAAAAAATTAAAATATTTTTAAAAATGAACACTAACCTCATGATACTATGTGCAAAATATTGAGCATGGTACTTTACATATGGGTTTTTATTTCTTTTATAAGGTGGTGCCAATTTATTTACAAAGGCATATCTGTTTAGGATGTCATCTACGCCAAAGTTCTGGGCAAAGAAACTAACCATGATTTTTATTATCAAGAAAATACAGATTGATAGACTATATATATATAAAACTATAATGCTGTGTAAGAAGTGGGTTGCATATTGTACAACTGGCATTTAATGGATGAAGGCCAGAGACACTGCTAAATATTCCACAAAATAAAAGGGAGTCACCCACATCTTGCCCCATCACACAAACAATTATTTGACTCAAAATGTCAGTAGCAGCAAGGTGAGAAATCTTGATGTTTGCTAACTCAGAGACTTGGAGCTTTATCTGGAAAACCGATAAATCACTGAAGGATTTTAGGCCCTACAGTAACATATGATTTTCATTTATAAGCCACATTCTGGCAGCTGTGTTGGGACTAGATCAGAGAAGTCAGGGAAATTTCAAGGTAGTAAGACCTGTATTTAACCTACTGCATCAATATAGTAGAAAAATGATGGTGGCAGCAAAGGTGAGCAAAAGGAAGGAACTAAGCATGAGAGATGACTATGTGTGGCTGTGAAGGGAAGCATGAAGAAAAACTCTCAGATTTCTGGATTTAGAAACTGATAAAAAAAAAGGAATGTTAATTCAACACAATTTTGTTTCCCACAAAGGGGTAGACAACACCAAACCAAAACCAACCCTAGCAATCTGATTGAAGAATTGGAGGTGGAGGGGGTGAGAGAAAGGGTCGCACTGTTGGGAGAACAATGTGTGCCTGCGGGCTGAGGGTGTTAACATACATCTCAAAAGGTATCAATATACACCTCTAAATCATATGCACTGCTATAAACTGACATTACCTCAATAAAAAAATAATGACATAAAATAATGTTATTCAAACAGACAACACAGGAAAGAAAGCAGTGTTGAAGCGCAAAAGTGATTTGTTTTAGGGCCTCTTAAACTGAGGTGACTGAAGGATATAGGTAGTTTCCCAGAAAGTGGATGGCTACATGAATTTGAGCAAAGTAAAATGCAATGAACCACTAAATGTACTCAGATATGGCAGTAGCAATTTCAGTGTAATTGTGCCAATGGTGATGGTTACAGCAGTGGATGAGTAGAAGTCACAAAAACTGTAGGACACTGAGGAGTAGCAGGAAAAAACAGAAAGTGCACTTTGAGGAAAATGCAGGCACAATTCACTTTTTGTAAATTTAAATATTTCTAAAGGTCATAGAAGTAGGTTAAAATCCACATCCATGGTCCCTATCAATGTTTATTTCTACTACAATATTCTCCATACCCCATTGGGTTATTTCACCACCCATTCGTTGACCTGTTTCTAAGAGGAGGGAATATGAGACAATCAAGCAACATTCAAGACATTGCTTGGCCTATACTGTGACCATGACTAAGACATGTTAAAAAGTATGATGATTTTTTTTCTATTTACATCCTTATAATTAAATGTTTACATTTCACAAATGGTCACTTGAAAGAACACAATCAATGCAATTTGCTTTCCGATTATGTTGTATCTTTCAATATACAGAGATGTGTATGTATGTGTGCACACACACACACTCACATACATGTACATCCATGTACACAGGTAGGTATACTGATACTATGATTTTAACTTTCTCAGCTGTGTGACTTTGGGCAGAATATTTCATCTCTCTCTACATTAATAATTTGTAAAACACAAAAGTATGTGCCATAAATGAGTTTATTAATGAGATTATCTATAAAACAATTAGAAGTATGCTAACAATCTACTAAAGTATATAAGCAATAGTTACTACTTTGTGTTATTTGCACTTTCTCTACTTCATCCCCCCACCCTCCTTGCCCTGGTGCTCCATCCTTTAATATATTCACATAAATATATTTTATTCACAGATTCCTGTAATATGCCACACCCAAGATTTCATTTCAGTGCAGGTCCTAAGGACTT
Organism: Scalopus aquaticus; assembly: GCA_004024925.1. Taxonomy (NCBI): domain Eukaryota; kingdom Metazoa; phylum Chordata; class Mammalia; order Eulipotyphla; family Talpidae; genus Scalopus; species Scalopus aquaticus. The sequence continues at coordinate 161,565 of PVIJ01001751.1, forward strand.
AGGTCCTCTGATTTGTAAGAGAGTAGTTCATTGGGATATCCTTATCTGCTAAAGTTAATAATGAAGTTTCTTCCTATTTTCTTAGTTACTCTTCTGTCAGTTGCTTTCCTCATGGATCTTATAGCATAAAGAAAATGGAAAGATGGTAGCAAGGTGTGATATCCTTTTCCTATGGCTATTTTGAATTTTGAATTCAGGAAAAACCTTCATATTCAAGGCAAAATTCAGATAGAAGTAAATCTATCTGATTTGAAGCATCTGAAGACATGGGAAGTGAATATGGGTACATATTTCAATAAAGGACAGAGTTGACCTGGATTACTATCTCAGGTACCAATAAACTGGCGACCATGTTTGTTCAAATGATCACCTTGTTGTGAATTCCAACTTCCTTATCATCAATAGAAAGGGACATATAATAATCTCTGAAATCTTTTTAGTTCTTAATAACTATAACCATAAGAATATAAATCTTACTACTGGTGACTTTTGATACTTATAGACATTTTATTTATATTTAGTTTGAAGCTTAGGAGGATTATAAAAATAAAAGTCTAATCTCCAGATGAGTGAAGTGCAATAAATCAGGATTTAGAAGAATCAAATATTATAGGGTAATTCTACATGATAATGCTTGTTTGGGGTACAGTTTGTTATTAGAAAGGAAGTGATCCTGATGAGTAAGTCAGTTCAATTAATGACAAAATAGGTTGTATGGACAATTAGTAGATTCTTGCTATATTTGTATATATCTATTCTACATCCAAAACACATACATTTCCTAATATAGTGTCACAGCTAGGCTATATTGAACATTTTCCCCAGCATGTCTATTGTATATTAGAAGTTTTAACTGAGGATGCCCTATATTTTGGAGAGTTATCAAAATGAACTGTCAGGAACTTCTAAATGTAGGAAATATATATCAAAGCAACCATAGATTATTTGAAGATTAAATAATTATTGTGACAAAATTATGCACTCAAACAATAATATCAATAATTAATATGCCTTCAAACTTATGTTAGAAAATCAAATATGGGGCCTCCCTGATGACGTAAGGGGTTGTGTCAGCACTATGAAGTTATCACAGCCACTGCAGCCCGAGTTCCTTCCCAGGCCAGGGAGCTTCCCACATGGCATGGCAGACCTCTCCTGCCTCTTCCATTGTTCCCCTCAGCAGTGTATTTCAGTCGATCCGCCCATTCTGCTCCCCACTCTGTCTCTGGTGAATCCTCTCACAACACCTTTGGCCTACACCCCAGCTCGTGTGCATAAATAAATAAAATAAATCTTTAAAAAAAATCAAATATGTCAACAAAGCTTTGTGTCTGTGTCCCAACATGTTTTAAAAACACAAATTGGAGACAGAGTTCATGCAACTTCTAGTTTGACATAAAAATCAGTCATCTTAGAACAAAACAAAAGTCTAACAATCATAACCTCACATTACAATTCTTATTCACTAAAATGAGGCTGTCAATGTATTTTATATGTGTTTCATATGAAAAATGTATACACTTTCTTGAACATAATTTAAAACAATTCAAGAAATTCAGCATAAACTTTCAGAACAGGCACAGTATATTGTAAAATTTCAAAACTGTGCAATTGATTTATTAGCACATAACAAAATCAGAGCAATAGCTTATTCTTATCCTAACTCCAGGGAAAATGTTTTCAAAAGCTCCCAAGGTCCCTGCTCAACCTGTTTGTAAAGTAATGTTATTGCAAAATTCAAGTTTACTTAACAAGGAACTGAGAATATCAGCAGTTTTCTAAGCAAATCCAGGCAATCCTACAGGTTACTTGAACATAAAGCATGAATTCTCACATTTGCCAATAACCCCTTAAACCAAGTGAGGGCTTATATCTAAATTCAGGATTTACATAGCTTTTCATTTGTGGATAAAAGTTGACTTTGATTTGGCTTTTGTTTAAAAAACATGTTTTTTTTCTTTTTTTCTTTTAACTTTTTAAATTGAGGTAACTTGGGTTCACAATACTGCATGTGATTCAGAAACATCTGAAAAGGGAGATATTCTCTATCTTTAATGGCCAAGAATGTGAGTAAATATTAGCAAATTATGTGAATGCCTAAATATGAAGAAATGTACAAAGTTAATGGCAAATTGTCTCCAAATATCTACACGTTTGTTTAATTATTATTCCTTTGTATTACCTAAGTTTTCCTACTTGCAGCTTTGTAGATCATTACATATTTCCATGCTGGAAGTGATCTATCTCTTCCACATATTTCAAAAATCATTACAGAATTCATTTTTCCCTGACAAAAATTCCTAGACATGTTAGTCAGAACAATTTAGCTCATTCTATATGACTTTAGCATCCTTCACATATACTGAACTTCATAATTATGGAATTATTACATTATTGTTGATTTTTTTCTTTTGGTGTGTCTTTTCCACCAAAAAATAGACTCCATGAGGCAAAAATCACATTTCTAAAATTCAACTATGCATACCTCTTTCCTATCACAAAATTTGATAGCATGCTAATTTTATTTCTGAAACTGAGTTTTCCTCCATGAAATGAACCTATTAGCTCCTAACATATCATGAAATATATCCTATACAATTTGAACACAATATTATCTATGGAATACTTCTTTTTTCTTAGTGATGTATGGTAATGCCTACTCAATGATCAATTTTGTTATGAGCTTTTTACACCACATGCTTCACTCTTGTAGATAATTTCTATAACTTAGGGGAAGGCAAAAGCATGGGTTTGGTTTTCTATGACAGGATTTTGACATCTCTTAATAAAGTTTTACAGAAAATTGCATTGCTAGGAGATTGCAAGTAATGTGGGTATTCTGAAAATTATGAGGAGAATACTGTGTTATATTGTTACTGACCAAATCATTTATTTTAACTGAAAATAGTTGGATCAAAGTCAATGCTTCCTTGACCATCATTTCTCATGAGGTCACAGCAGTGGTTCCATTTTTTAGCTTTTTGCTTTTTTTGATGAAATACAAAACAGAGTGATGAAGCTACTTCTTATTCTCCTTGAAAGTCTTTCTGTATCCATCTGTCTTAAAAAAAAGATATTATCTGAGAATATTGTAAGCCACCAAGGTATGGATTAAAAAAAAAGACAGATTCACTTCTGAGGCCCTCATACGGCTGCATTTCTTTGCATTTATTGTTAGCCAATTCATCTTGATTTCCATAATGTTTTGTAGTATTATTTATATTCGTATCTCTCAGTATCTGTGTTCTTTAATAATCTTTATACATTTTTTTTTATTTCTTCAGAGTAAACAACAAACCACAAATGTGATACTTTATTTCTGTTTCAGGTTTATAATGGCAGGCCCATGTAGAATAATTTATAAAAGCTAAGCATTTATCCTGAAAGCGTAAACATTCCCAAAGACACAAATGACTTTAAGTTTAGTGATCCTATATCAAACGCATCTAGTTTAAAAATATAGTAGTTCCCCAACAAGTCATAAATCTGATAGGGAAGTTATCCAGAAATCACAATTGTAATAAGAGACTGATAGCTATACCAAGATGATGTAGGAAATAGAAGAAGAAAGGATTTTTCTTTTCCTGGGAAAATAAATTTTATGTATCTTGGACAGATATTGACCAGGAAGGAAGGAAACACCAACATATATAGCTTAATAGTGTGGACACTTTTAAGAAAAGTTCACTTCATTCTGTGTAAATGTCATAGGTTTGTTATTACACAGCCCTAGATGTTATGCTTATTACAGCTGTAGACTATCCATTACCGTTGTCTTCATATGTACAGTCCAACAATGAAGAAAACATTATAAAGCAATACATGACTAGAGACATTGGAGATATAAGCCATAGAACATAAAACTAAAAGGGTCATGAAAAATCAGTGTTTTAAAGAAAAGATCACTCACTGGGCATAAATGGTGCTTATTATAGCTTGATGAGGAAAGTTGAAATGGGGAAAGTTAAGGATAGGTGGGCAGTCTGTGGTCATGTTATTAAGGACCTGTGTACAACATAACGAATATTTCAAATTTATTAATCAACCATTAGAGTGAATGAAGGATATTAAATAAGACCAGATACAAGCAGAGTCTGACAAAAGGCATAATTCTTATTCTCAGGATCTTAAAGTCCATGTAATGAAACATTATATAAACACACATAAATTACTAATAAAATTAGATTATGAGTATTTTTCAGAGGAAAAGAGAGCCAATATGGTTGAACAATGTGTGATTCCTACTGTATATTACAGGCAGGGAGGGACACAAAGACACAGAAACAAGAAGAGAGAGGTGTGTATAAAATAAAATATTTAACTATATTTAGAAATAGATAAAAATGGTGTCAGCAAATGCATAAATTTGTTTGTTCAGTTTCTATTGATCAATTTTTTAAAACATTTATTTATTTATACATACAAGCTGGGGTACAGGCCAGAGGCGTGGGACAGCGAGAGGGTTCACCAGAGACAGAGAGGGGAGAAGAATAGGCAGATCAGAAATACACTGCTGAGGGGAGCAGCGGGTGAGGCAGGAGAGGTCTGCCACACCATGTGGGATTCTCCCGGGCTGGGCATTGAACTCGCATCGCGTGCTGCCAACAGCTCCACAGCGCAGCGCTCATCCGCTGCGTCACCAGGGAGGCCCTCTATTGATCAATTTTATTAAAACATTTTTACTTGTTTAATCTGGCTTCCTTAGTCTGATACTACGGTGTAGTCATAATACCATGACCAGTCACTTCAAATTCATCATGTAAATGATGGAAGCCTCAGAAGGTATTTAAGTAAGGGATTTTTAACCAAGAACTATCAAAAAATTAGGAACAGAACTAGTATAAGGAAGCAAGAATGGCAGAATGATCCTAAAATTACGTCCGTGGTCCTCTGCTTCTCCTAGCTTTTAAATCATAATGCTTCCAGAAGTGACACTTCGCCATGCCTCCAATTATCTTTCTCTCCTTTTATAATTTTTAATATTTTTCTGAGCTATACTATGGACACCTCAAACTCAATATGTACAAAATCAAACTTGTTTTACTCCCCAAAATATATTTCTCTTTCTGCATTATTACTGTTAAATCACCTAAATCATAAACATATGCCTTCCTAAATCCATTTGTTTCCCTTAATCTCTTACTTTCATGAATCAAATCACTATATATTTCCAAAATTGCCAAAATTCTCTCAAATGTTTCACTTACTTAAACTACTGTAATTTTAATTTAGTTTTGTTTAAATTACACAGAAAGTTGCTTTTTGCTGTATTGCTCTTTGAATTTTAAAATAAGTATGGATTCATATATCCCCACCACGATAAGGATATAGAATAGTTACATTATCTAAAAAAAATATTTAATGCTATTCCTTTATAGTCACGCCTTCTCCCTACCCACAGTATTGTCAACCATTGATTTCACCTATTTTTGAAATGCTATATAAAAAGGACTCATTCGAAATATAACCAGTGGAGACTGACTTTTGTGATACTGCAAAAAGCCTTTAAGGTTCATCCATATTGGGCCTCCCTGGTGGCGCAACAGGTTAGCGCAGTTCTGTGTAGCTGTCGGCGGCTGCTACGTGAGTTCGACGCCCGGCCAGGGAGAATCCCGCATGGCGTGACAGACCTCTCCTGCCTTGCCCACTGCTCCCCTCAGCAGTGTATTTCAGTCAGTTTGTCTGTTCTGCTTCCTGCTCTGTCTCTGGTTAACCCTTTCACTGCCTCACACCTCTGGCCTGCACCCTAGCTTGTATGCAAAAATAAACTCTTAAACAAAAAATTAAATGAGGAAAAAGGGGAATAATGGTTTTAAAAAAAAGATTCATCCATATTATATATACTACTAGTTCAATACTTGTTATTACTGAGTGGGATTTTATTATGTAGATGTGTTATTGGATGACATTTGGCCTTTTTTTCTAGTTTTTGGAAGTTATGGATAGAGTTGCTACAAACCTTCATGTTCAGACTTTTGTATAAACAAAAGTACTTCTCCAGGGTAAATACCTTGGTGAAGGACTGTTGAGTCATGTAATAAGTGTGTGCTTAAATTTATAAGAAATTGTCAAATTATTTTCAAAGGTGGCTACACTACTTTCCATTCCTACTAGGAAAAACAATAATAGTTCTGGTTGTTCAGGTCAGAATTTTACATTGTCAGTTTTTTTCTTTTCTCGTCTTTTTTTTTTTTTTTTAACTTGTCTGGTCTAATATGTTTATAGTGACACGTCATACTGGATTTTCTTTGTATTTTCCTAATAGTTGGTAATATGGCATTCATGTGCTGTTTACTATTTTTACATTCTCTTACAAAGTGTCAAAGAAATATGACCCCCTCTTTTAAAACATTTTAGTTATTTTATTGATGAATGATGGTTTGGGAGTTATTTATATATTTAGATGTAAATCTTTTGTCAAAGATATGATTTGCAATTATTCCATTCTAGGGTACAGATTCTTCCCCCCCCATAATTTTAATAGTCTTAAACAGCATCATTTGAAGGACAATGGTTTTAAATATGCCACAGTCCAATTTATGCTTTAAAAAAAAACTTATAGACGGTATTATTTGGGTCACATTTATGAAAAATTTGCCTGTCCTTAGGGTATGAATTTTTCCTCAGTAAGCTCTACACTGCTGTTAACCTCAACTTGTGAGTTATTAATTTGAAATTTTAATATTTAGGTTTAAGCTTCCATTTTTCCTTATATCTTCTATTTCTTCACTGAGACTTTCTAGCTTTTATGTATTTCCAGATTATTCATAAGTTATCACTAAACTTTTTTTTTTTTAATTTGCTGCTCTCAAGTCCTTGGTATATAATGATAACTTTGCATCAAAACCATTGAGATAGCTCTGGTTCTTTACAGAACAAATGAATTTGAATAATGTCTTGTATATATATATTTTTTTAAAGATTTATTTATACAAGCTGGGGTACAGGCCAGAGGCATGCGGCGGCGAGAGGGTTCACCAGAGACAGAGTGGGGAGCAGAACAGGCAGATCAGAAATACACTGCTGAGGGGAGCAGCGGGCGAGGAAGGAGAGGTCTGCCGCACCATGTGGGATTCTCCTGGGGTGGGCGACGAACCCGCATCGCGCACTGCTGACAGCTCCACAGCGCAGCGCTCAACCGCTGCACCACCAGGGAGGCCCATGTCTTGTATATTTTATTGCACAATATATTTTATTGTACATCTCATGTTAATGAGATGCTGGATCAATCCTGTGGGGGATATTGGAATTTTGTCTTAGCAATGATACTGCTTCAGGTCACTAGTTTTCACCTGCTTCCTGTTGACTGTGGTTGTACTGTTACTCAGTCTTTGTGATAATATTGGATCTGCCCTACATGTGCACTAGTAGAGGTCAATGTGAGACCCAGTAACATTAGCTTAATAATTCAAACATTAATACATTCCAATTCCTTGCAACCTGGGCTTTAGTTAGGTTCCCCTCCTTCAGAGTTTTGGCTTCTGTGGGATCTTATTTCCACTGTTGTCACTGCTGTGGGAGACTGACAGAGGACTGGGAAACCAAGAGAATGGAGAAAACAAAATCAGGGAATTTCTTCTCTCTCTCTCTTTCTCACAGATTTTGCAATCTGCTATAGAATGCAACCCTGACAGGAAATATGTTATATATGCATCCTTAGCTCAGTTTTCTCCTTTGTGAAAAGGGATGGAAAGAATATCTAGTTCAAAGTAATGGTTGAGGACTGAATGAGGTAAAATGTGGAGTGCACCAAATTTTAGCTAAAACACATATGCAAAAATGTTATTTTAAAATCCATGGTATTTCATAATTTGAGACATTATAAGTACCCAGAAGACTTAGTTCGTAATCTTGAGTCTATTATTTATTTTGGATAATTTCTTACCCATTGTAGTATTTTCAATAGAAAAGTTAGTGTTGACCGATCTCTTTAACTGTTTTTGTAAAGATTACTGACAAAAATCACTATAGTTGTCATTTATTGATCTTTCACAATATATCAATTACCATAGAAAGGTTTTCCTTACATTATTTATCTTCACAAATATTACATTGCCTAGAATTATTACTTTTCATTTTATGTAAGAATAACTGATACTTAAATATTTTAAACCTGTTTTAAGACACTGGGTTGACAAGTTGCATGTTGATACCGAAAGCCAGTTCGTTGACACTGAAATTCATCTTTTGAATCACTACTGTAAGATGAAATAGAACGTTTGGAAATATAACATTCTATATAAGGCTTTGTGATGGTAGCATTACCATTATTGTATTTAATAGTTCCTAGTTTTAATGACAATGATTCTGTTTTTAGTGTAATAGATATAAAGGTTGCTACAATTTCATTTTAGGCAACAAAATAATTTTCAGTATTGTCTGTGAAATAAACAATGAACTAGCAATTCTAAGGAATTAAAAAAATTGAAGACATACCAGATGTTTCACATTGCATATATTCAAGTTAAAAATTATTAAAAACATAATAATTGTCAAAATTTCTGAGATCCATAGGTCAACAAGTACAAGAATACATTTATCATTTTCATATTTAAAATATTTTTTTCTTTGCTTTTTCCTGTTATCTTTACAATGCACCTCTGATGTACAAGTTATTTGAAAAATGGACCTGTGATTTTCACAATTCTATTCTTGTACTCTTGACAAAAAATAATAAATGGTATTCAAACACTATTCTACTGTCAGGAGTTGCTATGTCAAAAAATCACCAGAAATAATTTGTGTTATTTTCTTTTTTCATGCATGGAAATTTTTATGCCAAAGAATAATCCTCCTTAGATATTAGCTCCACAGGACGATTGCTTCAATGGTTTGAAAAAGTTATTGCCCACTTAAAAAGATGCTTATGGGAGAAAATTAGTGGAAATTTTCATAATTAAAATTTTTTTTTAAAGATTTATCTTTTATTTATACATACAAGCTGGGGTACAGGCCAGAGGTGGGGGGCGGTGAGAGGGTTCACCAGAGACAGAGCGGGTAGCAGAACAGGCAGATCGGAAATACACTGCTGAGGGGAGCAGCGGGCGAGGCAGGACAGAGGTCTGCCGCACCATGTGGGATTCTCCCCGGCCGGGCGTTGAACTCACGTCGCCGCTGCCGACAGCTCCACAGCGCAGCGCTTAACCGCTGTGCCACGAGGGAGGCCCCATAATTAAAATTTTGTGGCCTTTTGGACAGGAAACAGATAAGCTCAGAAAGGGAAATGGGAAAAAAAATTGGTATCAATCCAGAATTTAAGACAGATACCTTTTGGGTGGTTGAACCAAAATTAATGTGGAAAAGATAAACATTTATAAATTTTAAATTATCCAAGAAATGTGAAAAAAAATTGCAACATTTGCTCACAAACATCAAGATATAAGGATGGTGATGTCTTTACTTATTTTAGTAATGACCATATTAAAAAAAATAATGCTGGGGCTCCCTGGTGGCATAACCAGTTAAGCACAGCACTGTGGAGCTGTCTGTGACTGCAGCAGGAGTTTGATGCTGGCTGGGGAGATTCCCACAGCAGACCTCTCCTGCCTAGCCAGCTGCTCCCCTCAGCAGTGTATTTCCATCGATCTGCTTATTCTGCTCCCCACTCTGTCTCTGGTGAACCCTCTCACTGCCCCATACCTCTGGCCTGCACCCCAGTTTGTATGCAAAAGTAAAATAAATCTTTAAAAAAAATAGTAACGCCAAGGAAAACAAAACAAAAAATAAACAAATGGGACTGCATTAAGCGGATGGTAGGTGTGATATGGCATTAAAATTATTAAGGTGTGTAACTATAATTCAGAAACATAGTTTTGTAAACCAATGTTAAATAAAAACATGTCTATCAGTTATACTTATTATACACACATATTATGTATTCTTCTGAATACTGGTTTTCTCAGTAAGGTAACTGAACTCCCAAGATCAAATGCTGAAATCCACAGTGCTAATAATTAGCAAATCTAAAATTTGAATAGACCACTCGGACTCCTAAACGCATACCATTTTTTACAAAAAGTTTTTAACACCTTTATGTATAGTTCCTGTTAATTTGTGTCTATTGATGCTATATTGCAAATAGTCACAGAATGAAAGAACCAAGATGAGAATGAATAAATTGTATCTTGTTAAAATATCATGTCACATGAGTTGGTGGGGGTGGGCTTTGGTGGATGGGGAAGGACCTCTGAGTATTTTTAGGCAACTGGAGAGGCCAGGTAGATTATATAGGACTATGAATCACAGCTAGAAGACTTGACAAATTGAAAAGCAGAGACCATGAAAGATTAGATGAAATGGACTCTGATTTTACAGCTCAAAGCACAATCCAGGAAATAGTGGCATTAGCATTGCCTATAAACACAAAATTCCAGGCACCAAATCAGACCTATAGACTCAGAATCTGCATTTCAACAAGATCCCCAGATGTTTTTCAGAAATACTAGAATAAAACTCAAGACAATAAAATTTGAAATAGACATCAAAGTCTTAGTAAAAAGAAATGGATCTGTACAAAAATAAGCAGAAACACATAAATGCACAGTAATAGGATGGTACATTCTTTCCATATGCTTTATTGGTAGTCTCAGACTGAAATTGGTAGACTGTCAACATAAGTTCAATCAAATTAAAAGATTTACTCTTAAGTCATGTTTCTCTTGATTAGAATCACAGTATAATAGAGAATGCCTAACTACAACATAAATCTCCTTAAGCCTCTGAACCTTCTTCCTCTTTGATCACCCTATCCCACTTCTAACTTTATGAATAACTAACTTCTTTGACTTTTGTATAGATTTGTCCAAAGAAAATTCCCCTTCAACTGTTGAATAGTTTCATATAATGCCTGTCAATGTGGAAAGAACAATCAGCTCTATTTTTTATGAATACTCACAATTTGGTAGACAATTTTATTAGAAGTTCAACCTGAGAAGCACTAGGCAGCCCTGTTTGCTGACTACATCAATTCTTTTTTAAATTGTTTGACATATTTCAAAGACTTAGCATACAAATTTCTTGCTTATTTTTTTCTTTTCTTTTACATGAAGCTGAGGCAAGTGTTCATAAATCTTTAGGAAAAGAGACCCTTTAAACAGCCAGAATAATGCTATTGTCGGTATACTAAAAATTGCTTTATAACTTCTATAAAATTCTTATTAAAGCAACAATGCCTTTAGTAAATGCTGTGAACCCTCGTATAAATATGACATTACTATATGGATACCTTTGCAGATGTTTTAAGAGTTTTTACATAATATTTCACTAATTCAAGCAATCTCCATAATAAGAGTCTCTGGATATTTCATTATCATAATTTTATTGATGATCCACCAAAGAAAAGCAATACAATATTAGAATTAGCTCTCTAATGCACATGAAGGAAAGGAACTCAATATAGTCATTGACCCTTGGAAAATATTAATATTTCATCTATACCCTTTTCAAACAGACTTGATTTAAATATTTTCACCTCTGTGATAGATACCATTTTGAACAGGAAAAACACAACCAAATTCATGAACTTACTTAGAAAAAGTGCTAAAGAAACATTTCAAACTCAAGTGAAGGGTTGACTCATGGATTTGCAAATAAGCATCATTAAAGTTGCATTTTGATGACCACATAAAACCTTACCTATATGATCAAAATGATCAGTGACTAACATGATCTACATATTCAATTTTAAGATTCCCGTCCACAGCAAACAAAAGAAAAATGAAGCATTTATATATGCGGTACATATATTAACTCAAAACTCATGGTAAGTCTGCTGCTATTATCTTATTTGTATAGTTGACAAAACAGAAGCACAGACAGAATCATTGCTTCAATTGGCATATTGCTTTAACATGTACAGCACACACCCAGACATAAATGAACAACTTTAAGCAATGTCTGATTTGGGTCATTCTAAGCATCAGACTATTGAATTTTGTTCTCATGATGAATAATTTCTTGCTTGTTTTGAATAACTGTCATTCTTCTGTATTGGATGTCAGACAGTGGTTTTATATTATTTTGTCCTAGATATTTTTGTATACTGGTTAAAATTTCTTGATTTTGTTATAAAAGGCAGTGATTTGGAAACAGTTTGATTCTTTCTGGTCTTTATTTTAAACTTTTTTGGAAGACCAGAACATCTTTTAAGTCAGTACTAAATTTTCTAAATTATTTCAGGCAAAAAAAAAAAAAAAAAAGAAACAAAACTTCTGATGTCTATTTGATGATTTGTGAATTACAAAGTTATCTTATCTGGCTTGTGTAAGTAGGCCTATTCCTGGTAAATTATGTGAATTGTCCCTCTAATTAGGTAGGTTTTACCTGTTCTTCCATAGTTCCACTATAACATATGCTTAACAGTTCTCCTTTGAATAACAGGTGACCACTCTGAATCTCTGAATTAGTTCACACAGTTCCCTGCTTTCTAACATTCTTCCCTTTGAATTCTAGTTGCCTTTGCCTCCAAGGGCTCAGAATTGTGAGAAATACCTGAAGTCATCCTGAGGGAAGCTCCCTGTGTGACAATGGGACATTCAAAAGATGCATCTCATTTGCTTCTTGACTGTCATAGACTATTACCCATTATTTCCTGTGTCCAATGTCTTGAATTTTTTTGTTTCCTAGTTTGCCAGTTTTATTGTTGTTATTTCAGGTGAAAGGGTAAACTGCATCTTTGTCACTTCCTTGACTAGAAGGGGAAGTGCTTATTAAAATTTAAATAAGGTGATGTCACTCTGCTAAAAGCATTTACTCTGCATTTCACTCAGTAATAGCCCAATTCCTGACACAGGTCTACAAGACTATGTTGACTGGGCTCTGAACTCATCTACCATTACTCTCTTGCCACAATGAGGCCCTAGCCTTTTGTTACATAAGTTATGTATACTTTCCTCCTGAGGCCTTTGAGCTTGATGGTTTCCAGTCTGGAGTTTCCTTTCCCTAGATAATCACAGTCTATTCAAGCACTACTTTGTCAGTGAGGAAAGTGTGTCATCCTAGCTAAATTTACAGCCTAAATTTGATGCTCCTTATTCCCTTGCCTTATTGTTTTTCTTTGCACTTTTCCTATGTGTAGCAATGTTTCTAAATACCTAATTATATCAGCTTTTACTGTGATCTACCTTTTTGTATATGCCACATTCTTAGTTAGGTGTAAATGCTTCCATTTTATTTGTATTCTCATGTGGTAAGAATTTAAGTGGGAATTATAATGACTAAAAAAAGTCAATAGAAATCAAGCTTTAACACAATGCAATCTCGATTCTTTCAAAAACAGAGTAAGTACTTCATCTAGTAAGTTAAAGATGTTTGCTTATGTTATCCATTGAGATTTATAGTTATGTGTTACATTAACTATAGGGTGACCTCTTACCATTCTCTGAATAAAACAATGGGGAATTACAAGAAAAATAATTTAAGACTTAATATAAGAACCATTGAGCTATAAAAAAAAAAATCCCCTTGTTCATATAAAAACATACTTGATTTCAAGTGTCCATGTAAATCAGATTTAATTTAATGCATTTTTAAGTTTTTAATATAATCAATTCAGTTCATGGAACTACTGTGACATTCAATTTACTTTTCAGATAGAGCAAGAATAGTAGAGTACCACACAATGTTTTATTTCTGGTGAAGAACAATCATTCAGCTACTAATATTTTCATCAAGTCTACTTGTAATTTTTGTTGCAATCAGAATCTAGCAATATATTTGGTAGTATAACAAACTAAGAATAGAGTGTTAAAAACTAGAGTCATGAAATGAAAAATTTCAAATTGTTACTCTGAAACCTTAATCTTCTGAAAGTTGAAAGGAAATAAGTACTTAAAATAACATGTCTAAAACATTTCTTGAGATAATGACAGAGCACTTCAGAAAATAGAATGGGCCTATCAAATAAGACCATGCATTGAACACCAATCTAGTTAAATATAGTCTATTACACTCATATCAGACTGGATTATAAAAACCTAGAATGGTAATGTACACCTCGGAATGCTCTTCAAACTCATGTGGTATCGGAAGACAGTGACTTTCAGTCTAAAATTCCAGCACAAAATACAGAATGTTCTAACTTCCATTCGGTTAATTAGATTCCAAAGTAAAGGCATACCAGAAAATTAGATGGTGCAATTATCAATAGTCTAAATTTTCTAACAAAAAGCACCATTACATATAGGATAAATTACTTTAATCATTACCCAGAATTTGAATCTCAATATTTGTTTTCTTAGTAATGATACAGATGATTCATCAAAGTGGGATTTTTTTAAGGTATTAGTTGTATAGCACAATTAAGTGGAAGAATCTGATGTAGAAATCATCCATAAGATAAATTTGCTACTGACTGTATTGAATAAACTTGTTATAAGGAAGTGAAACCATTGGATAGGTCCACGGGTCTATCACATTTTAGAAATTTCCTCACCAATACTGATCATAAATAACTAAAATGTACAAGTGATCACATAGTCTCTCATCTGGCTTACTGTCATTTTCCTGTACATACATCAACAATTAAAGAAGATACTAAAATTTTCTAATATATAAATTAGTTTCTAATTTTTCATCCAACTCAAGAATGTATTATTTTGCTAAACTAATTACCACTTTCTATTATACCTCAAAATCACTCTCTTTTAAATCTTTATTTCTTTTAACTTCCCAATTTTTGATTATCATTATTTGCTTCAGAACATTTGATCAAATTATCCTAGATACAGAGCATACAAATCACATTTTTTTAAACTTTAGTTCAGTACAGGTTTATTTCTCTTTATAATATTTCTCTCATGATCAAATTTCACTGTACAATCTTCAATTTTGCATTCATTTATTTAGCTATTAAATGTGACTAAGCCCCACTATGAGCCTACAGTTCCTGTGCTACCTATTGGGAATAAAATAATGCAGACCTATTCTACATAAAGCCCTGGTCCAGAGTGAAAATCAAATAATCAATACTCATTTTAAAAGCATGATAATTTTAGCCTTAAGATTGAATAAGTGGGGGCCTCTCTGATGGACTACAGGTTATGTTTCAGCACTATCACCACAAGGGCTTGAGTTCATTCCCTGGTCAGTCTGCTAATCCACATATACTGCACTAGACCTCTCCTGTCTCACCTGCCGCTCCCCTTAACGATGTATTTCAGTCATTCTACCTGTTCTGCTCCCCACTCTGTCTCTGGTGAATCCTCTCACCCTCTGTATCTCTAGCCTACACCCCGTTTTTCTATGCAAAAAAAATGAATATGTAAATAATATCTACAGGAACCAGAAAAAGAAAAATGAAGGTGAATATGAAGCAGTAAAATAGCTATATAGATTATGAAAAAAATCACCAC
This sequence comes from Scalopus aquaticus, assembly GCA_004024925.1. Lineage (NCBI taxonomy): Eukaryota > Metazoa > Chordata > Mammalia > Eulipotyphla > Talpidae > Scalopus > Scalopus aquaticus. Next base: position 176,915 of record PVIJ01001751.1, read on the forward strand.
ATCATCATAGTTGGAATGTTGATGAATGATAACCAAACATTCCAGAGAGGTGATTAAGCATGGAGTGTTTGGGGAAGTAAGAATATTCTTTGCCATGAAAAAGAGTAAAGAGAGATGATGATTAGTATATTAAGCAGGAGAAAGATCAGGAATGAATTAGTAAATTTGTACTTTAGAAGGATTCTTTTGGGTGCTGTATATATGATTGATTAAATTAGAAAAACAAAGTTAGAGGGATCACCCTGATGCACTTTTAGTTAGTTTTCTTTTTCAGCATGCAATACATGTTACTACAAATCTAATAAAAACATGTTTACAGATACTATTAACCACTGGTATACCACTGAGCTCTCTATATAATAATTAAACGCTTATGAACAGAAATATGTTATACAATTAATTTATGATCATGGTGTTTACATTTTAAGCCCTATGTTTTCTTTATTAAGCAACTCATTTTGCACTAATTTCAGATTGCAGAAAAGTTGCAATGGTTGTAGAATTCTTCCATGTGTTCCCTGCTCAGTTTCCCTTAAAGCTAGCATCTATATAAGCTTGGCTTACACACTGTTTTAATTTCAGAAAAAGTTACTGTGTTCACTTGATGATTTTTACTTCTTTATTATTAGATGGAACTGACTCTTAGTTAATTGATCCATAAATAATAAAATGTTTATACAGATGCTTACAGAAAAAGGATAGACATGTACAAATTACTATGGACTTAGGAAATATCATCCTATAAAATAATAGTTATTGAATGTTACACTAGGGCAATATAAACTGATGTTTACTAAAATAGAAGTATGACAGCCTCAGTCATAACATGAAACACCATCTATTAAATTGTGGTCTATAATTTTTACCAGAATATCTGGTTGCTCAATAACAAGCCTCTGTAGTCATAGAAGTTGCAGCAGACTTAGGAATTAAAAGGAATAGCTTATTATATTTATATTAAATGTGATTAAAATTTTATGATGCTTTCCATAGTTTTATCTACCTTTAGACATTAGAGGCGGTATCATTTTTTTCTAAGTCAATTTTAATCCTATTTTTATATAAGCAAATAGACTGGTTATAAACCAGATTTTTTAAACATTACTCTGTTTAAACATAGGTGGTAAAAATACTACTTCAGTTTCTTTTTCTTGGGCACCTAGGTAGGGTATTTTTCCTAATATCCCCTGTAATTAGGTTTGGGCTAAATGACTGATTCTGGAAAATGATATGAGGGCAGAAATGATGTATAATACATATGGTGTCACTGTATTCTCTTCAACTTGCCATTCTTTTATGACCTAAAGACCAATTAATAATGAGAGATGCACGGAACACCTCTGAGTAAGGGCTTACAACAGAGTCGCCAGTCACCCAACCTACACTGGACTATGAAATGAAAATGAAACTATTCAATCAAACCCTGAAATTCTAGGGATATTGCTTAATATAGTAGCAATTCCAAATACACCATATTTCATTAATAGAAAGACCTTAGTTACTGTATATTTTTTTGCTCTGATATTAGTCCACATGGTTATTCAGTATGGTGAATATGTTCTTGATCACATATAATTCTAAATACAGGTTAATATAAACAAAATATCTTTCTAGACAAGCTCACTTGTTGAAGCTCAACCCTCAGTTACTATAAAATGGCATTAAAGAAAAATCCATTGGATGTTATGTTTTCAGTTTAATTCCTAGAATTATCAATTAGGGTGACTTTATATAAATCATATAAACATTATGCATTTAGTAATTATTCAAAAAATACTCTTTTCTAACTACCACTTTTCTTCTTTCTTTTTTACAACCTCTTTTGTCTTTATGCATTGATCCACTATCCTAGACTATCTAAATTTGAATATTAAGAAAAATCTCAGTATAGTAATGTTCAAATCATTGTCTCAATAAAATTGTCAATTTCATTATATCACAATCATTTCTGAAGATAGCATAACTAAAGAGAGAAAAATAAATAATTTCAGGAAATTCTCACTAACTGAATATACTAGTTAGAAAGTATTATTTTCATCTTTCTCCTAGTCAGGTCACATCAAAATGTTTTTGGGTAATGTGTCCAAGAGCCCTTCAGAAATGACATTATAAGAGAACAGAAAAAGGGCCTCCCTGATGGCACAAAAGATTATGTCTCGGCACTATCAAGGAGTCACCAGCCACTGTGGTAATAGTTCGATCCCCAGCCAGGGAGCTAACCCACATGGTGCAGTAGACCTCTCCTGTCTCTCCTGCTGCTCTCCTTAGCAGTGTATTTCAGTAGATTCACCCGTTCTGCTCTCCACTCTGACTCTGGTGAATCCTCTCACCCTAATACCTCTGGCCTACATCACAGTTCTTATATGCATAAATAAATAAAATAAATGTTTATTTTTTAAAAAGAGAGAGACCAGATAAAGTTATCTTGGAAAAATTAATCAGAATTCATCATGCAGGGGTCAGAGACAGCACAAAAATAAGTGTACAGATCAAACCAATAACTTTTCATAGAACATGAAAGTCTTAGTTTTGACACAAAAAGCCTTACTCATGCAAAAAGGGTGAGTGGTGAAAGAAAATACTTAATGGATTTTTAAAGAGAATTATTATTTAAAATAAAGCAGCATAACAACAAACCATGCTAACAATTCAACACACTGGAATATAGATATTCTTATAGAACCAAGGAATGTGTTTGTACATGGTGGTTTATCACATGGTTGAATTATATTTTAAGGGGTTGAAACATGAAAAAGTAGAAATATGCACTTCAGGGCATGCCAAAAAATTGTTGAACACTATAGCAGTATTTACTACCTCAATAGAAATAGCTTCCAATCAAGAAATGTGTAATCCACACTGCTACTTTGAATGAAAAATATTGAGAAGATGTTTAAATGGAGAGCTGAAAACATGTAAGAATAAACTTAGAAAATAGATATTTATCTAAGTCATTTAAATATTAACTCCATAGTAGAAGTGTCTTATAAGATCACTAGAACCTGAATTAGCAGAGTTGAACCAAATTCTTATTTAGTTAATCATTGGGAGCAAAAGAGAAAAATAGAATGTTTTTATAATTCATTTCCTTTAATTATTGGAATGTCTTCTGTTGAGTATTTCCTACCTTTCATAAATCCCCTTTGGACATTTATTAGTAAGAATTTATTAGTAAGTATGATTACTGATGTGTGATAAAAATTTTTATTTTATATTTGTGTATCTTATTAGAGTGGTGATCTATTTAGGTAAAGTTCCACTGTTTCCTTAATGAATACAGCAGAAAAATAAAACCAGTCTGGTAACCATCTGTCTATCAACCTGTCAACTATAAGAGCTATTGGTTTTTTATATCATATAGCCCTATTATTTTTCTAAGTTAACACTCTTTTGTCAATTTTTAGTTACATTTAATATCTAAGTCTGGAATCCTGGCAGTAACAGAATCTACTGTACACTAGTTTATATCCTTATTTTGTGCCTAGAAGATAAATTGAAAAGTAAAATAATGAATATCAGGATAGACTCTAAATCAATGAACAAAGGAATATATAATTCCTTGTAGCAAGTCATATCAAGTATCCTATTTCCTAAGGCTTTATAGAGATTGTCATAATATCATTGATCTTAAATACCACTTCCTTTCTTATATACTTCATATTTTTATTTATTTATTTATTTATTTTTAAGATTTATTTATTTATACATACAAGCTGGGGTACAGCCAGAGGCGTGGGGGATGAGAGGATACACCAGAGACAGAGCGGGGAGCAGAACAGGCAGATCAGAAATACACTGCTGAGGGGAGCAGCGGGCGAGGCAGGAGAGGTCTGCTGCACCATGTGGGATTCTCCCTGGCTGGGCGTAGAACTCGCATCGTGCACTGCTGACAGCTTCACAGTGCAGCGCTCAACCACTGCGCCACCAGGGAGGCCCCAATACTTCATATTTTTAAATTATTTTCTCAGTTACATTGTAATAAATATTTGTCATACATTTTTTCACTATGTTCTAAACCCATATTCTAAGTAGAAGTAATCCCACTCCTTATAATAACCAACCTGTACATTCCATCTATGCATTTGTACAACCCCTTGTAGCAGAGCAAAAGCACACTAGCAGGGCATTGCAATTTAGGTTAATCCACCTCAGACTTTGGACCTGAAGCTAATTTTGTGAAGAAACAGGAAAAGAATGGACTCCATGTTGGTTAGAATTCTGGTATTAGAGGCAGATACATATGGCTTCCTACGATAGCAATCATATCAATCCGAAAGTGTTATCTAGTATTGTTGATTCAAGCTTTACATCTGTACCACTGGGGATAGAGACAAATCTTCAGTGGACCATCTCTGATGTGAATTTAGTTGCCTTTCAAATAAAAAACCTTTAATATTAAAGTTAAATGTACTGATCAATGATACTCTGTCTCTCTTTGAAAAGTTGAAATGTTTCCTGTAAATATTAGCAGCTATGTATGCACAGGGAAAAATCTGTACATGTAGGGTTAAAAGGATGGACAGTATCAGATGCTCTTGATTGTGAACCAAAACAATCTTTACTTGTTCCACACCCCACTAAATTTTCTCTCTTATGCACACTACCCATCTCCAAATATAGGGTTAAAATGCACATAATTGCTTCACCAACCTCTTTTAACTTCTTGCATGAAAAATGATCATTTCGCTAATCAAGAAGTATTAGACATCCTGGCGATAATGTTTATTCTTCAGTAAAGTTTTTCTTCCTTAGTAAAAAGGGAACTTTAAGAAGAAACATCTTCTGTATTCAGCTAATTATTCATTTTTAAAATGTAATTTCTGAAACTCTACTCAACACCTTTTAACTATGTGGAGTCAGAACTAAGGAACAAGTCATTATATTAAGGAAGTTAAAGGCTGAGCCATGAATAAATTCTCAAAAGGTCCAACATTTAGGATTATGATATTGAGGAGTAATAAGTGTTATATTCACATTATTAAGTATATATCTCTAGAAACCACAACTATTTCTTTTTATATTTATAGGCAAGAAATCACAGAGAAGTTTAGAAATACAGCAAGTTAAAACATGAAATCTATTAATAAATCTGATAGATTGTTTTGGCTTATATGCACAAAAATGTCTAATTTTTACTTAATTTTGTAAATAATTTTTAGGCTGTCATCTTATTAGATAACTGTTATTGCTTTTGTTGTTTCTAGCATTTATTTTCTTTATATTTCAATTATATACTCAGAACATGCAGGCAAAAATTCCTTTACCCACTAATTGCAAATCTAAGTGAAATAATTTACTAATATGAACATGATTTTTGATTTTTCTTATGAAAAGATTTTATATACTATTAGAGTGCTGTCTTAACTCTCACTATTAATTAAAAGAGAGCTAGCCCATTCTCTATTGCCACCTTCAGATACTTTCATTTTCCATGTAGCACGCATAGCAATATTTAAAAACAATATTCCAGAGTAGAAAACAATGTTGTAGTAACACATGTTGATTCTTTATAATATTAAATATAATATAATATTAAATTATATTATATAATATATAATATTATATATATAATTATATTATATATAATATTATATTAAATATAATATAATATTAAATCCCTCCAACTCATATAATATTATAATGCAATGTTACTTTATTAAAATATATTTTCAGGGCCTCCCTGGAGGCACAGTGGTTAAGCACTGCGCTGTGGAGCTGTCGGCAGCGGTGACGCATAGGGGACTCCAGTTCAACACCCAGCTGGGGAGATTCCCACACGGTGGGGCATGCCTCGCCCACTGCTCCCCTCAGCAGTGTATTTCCATCGATCTGCCTGTTCTGCTCCCTGCTCTGTCTCTGGTGGGCCCTCTCGCCACCCCACGCCTCTGGCCTGTACCCCAGCTTGTGTGCATAAATAAATCAATCTTAAAAATATACATATTTTTTCAATAAACGGAATTTTGCAACTTTTATATTTTATGGTTTATTTTTAAAATAAAGTAAATGTTACATAGTTATAACACTAGCTAATATTTATTAAATATGTACTAAATGACAGATTTTTTAAGTGTTTTATCTAATTCAACTTACTGAACAGAATCATAAAAGTTACTATGTGTCCTATAACTGGGACATATATGTTTTGATCTTTTTCCCATACCTAGGAATGATTCATAAATAACTAATTTAGGAAAGCTTTTGTAAAACCCATACATATTTAAATAGAGATGCCAGGATTGCCAAGTAATAGTTTATTTCTATAAGTAGAATGCAGAAAGGTCTCCAAAAGTGCAATGCAGAAAGCCCCTAGAGAATGAAAGTAATAGGGGACAGTCTTCCAGGTAGCACTTAGCCTAAAAGATAATAAATTCCATCCATAAGCCAGAACAGTTCATAAAAACCCTTTCCACAATAACTGTCAAATGCCTATTAAACATATCTGAGGTCTTTTATAAAAACTATGACTAAAGTATCAAAGAAAAATACAAGAAAAACGCATTCACATCAGGGGTATGGACAAAATTATAACATTTCCTGCTGCTTCAGAATTTATGCACAGAAAAATATATAGCTATAGAACTGTATGTATTTGACTTCATGCACAGTCAATATTAGTGCCATTAAGTTGTACGGACTAAATTTTGAGCTACTGTGGTAAGCAGTTTTAATGAGTTTTTGTTTTTGTTTTTGTTTTAAAGATTTACTTAACGCATACAAGAGCTGGGGTTTAGGCCAGAGGTGTGGGGGTGGTGAGAGGATTCACCAGAGACAGAGTGCGGAGCAGAACAGGCAGATTGACTGAAATACACTGCTGAGGGGAGCAGCGGGCAAGGCAGGAGAGGTCTGCTGCACCATGTAGGAAGCTCCCTGGCCTGGGGTCAAACTAGTGCTGCAGTGGCTATGGACAGCTTCGTAGTGCTGAGACTTAAAGTATTGTGCCATCAGGGAGGACCAGCAGTTTTTACAATTATTAGTATTTTGACTCTCACCTAAAACTGTTATCTATCTAAGTTGGAATGATGTGGATCAGAACAGTTTACAGAAAAACAGCATCTGGCAATTAGGACATGAAGAGGACACAGATCTAAATCAGGACTGAGAGTGAAATAATTTGTCTACAATCTAAGGCATTCATTCTACTATGTATTGGAAGTTAATGCCAGTATCACATTGCAGACCTACCTATGATTACTTGTGAACTGAAACTTTTGTATAAACAAATTTGTATGAAGTTTACACTATGGATATAACTAGCTGTTCCTACGTTAACATATCATTTATTCCTCACTCTTCCCTTAAAAAAATGGCTCAAGTCAAACAGGCAAATACATACACCAAGAAATGCAACGGCAATGTAACTGAACCAGCACCACCTCAGTGTGAAAGTGCTTAGTCAATAAACCCAGGCTCAGTCTGGGATGGAAAGTAAAACATCAGAATTGCATGCAAACCATGACAAGCCCCTGGCAGGAAGAGCTGTGACTCCCTAAAATTCTACATGTATTGCAACTTAGCACCTTAAATACCTTTATTTCCTGTCATTGTATAAGAAGATAGAATGATTTAATGAAAGAAGATATAATATCAGAGAGATATCAGTACAGAAGCATATGGAAATATTGTATGTTCTTTAAATGGCTTTGTTTAGCAAATGAAGCACAGTAAAATAAAATGAAATATCTAATCCTTTTTACCATGTATTTTTCGAGTTCATATTATAATAAATACTTTGAAAGGGGTAGTTTGAGTTAATAAGGCATGCAGTTTAATTAGTATTAAGTTGGTTCTTTTACAGGTTGTTACATTAGTAAGGGATGCTAAGAAGTAGGTTAATCTCACTTTTATTTTAAATCATTAAACATGATAGCTAATATATGAAAGCTCTTATTAGAAATGTGATATCAAAACGATTTTGATACAATTAAGATTTAGTTTACATAAGGAATAGTATAATTGATATAATTTCCATATACACAAAGCTTATTTTTATTCATACTTTAAATAATGTTAAATACATTGTTTATTGCTCTTTTAAGACCTGATGACATATTTCTACCCTTTGTACCAAAATAGATACTGCATGTCCCACTCGACTAAAATTTTAAAATCTTATTGACATATTTTTAAAATATATGCTGATATAAATTCTATTCATAAATAATTTTCAGGAGTGATCTCCTTAGTGAAAGACATTACTGAATAAATCGATTTAAAATATTGTAAGACTCTTTTTTTTATTTTTTAAATATTTATTTATTTATGCATACAAGCTAGGGTATAGGAGCAGTGTGGGGCAGTGAGAGGGTTCACCAGAGACAGAGTGGGGAGCAGAACAGGCAGATCGACTGAAATACACTAATGAGGGGAGCAACGTGCGAGGCAGGAGAGGTCTGCTGTGCCATGTGGAAATCTCCCTGGCCAGGCATTCAACTTGCGCTGCAGCTGCCAACAGCTCCACAGCACTGCGCTTAACCCATTGTGCCAACAGGGAGGCCACAGGACTCTTAAAGATAATATATATTCAAAAGTAAAACATATGTAAATGTGTTGCAGTATTGGAAATCATATCTTTTGCTTAATATTTTTTTATTTATGTCTTTTACATTATTGTTTATTCCCCATAAAATTCCCACCACCAATTCACCCGTGAACCATCACCATAGTCCCTTGTGCTATTGTGTCCCCTGATTTGATCCCCTTCCCTACCTCTCCCTCACAGAATGTCTCTTATTTATGGTTGTCTGCTAGTTTATTTTATTATTATTATTGTTATTTTTTTCTTCCTGATCCCTTATTTGGTTCCCCTATATTCCCCCTATAAGTGAAACCATTCAATATTTTTCTTTTTCCTTCTGGCCTATTTCACTGAGCATGATCCCTTCTAGCTCCATCCATGTTGTTGCGAATGGCTTAGTATTTTTTATCAAGTCTTTTAACAAATTATTTTAGGATTTGAGATACTTGCTAGCTGTAGTTAGCAAATGTTTCCTCTTTTAAGATATCAAGATATATTGGGCCTCCCCGGTGGCGCAGCGGTTAAGCGCTGCGCTGTGGAGCTGTTGGCAGCGGCGACGCGAGTTCGACGCCCGGCCAGGGAGAATCCCACATGGCGCGGCAGACCTCTCCTGCCTCGCCCACTGCTCCCCTCAGCAGTGTATTTCTGATCTGCCTGTTCTGCTCCCCACTCTGACTCTGGTGAACCCTCTCACCGC